>JACEFZ010012819.1:0-40070 GCA_014155875.1 Cepaea nemoralis
ACATGGTGACCAGAACTGTATTAGATTGGGATATCCCTCAGTAAACCCCTTTATGTATTTCTGTATTATTTTATATTGGGTCTATATATTCATATATTATGTATGATAGTCATTGTTTGGTGTATGTATATACATAAATATATATCTAGCTAAATAATAAGATTTATTAGAATGGTTAGAAGTAGAGGTAGTGTTGGGTTTCTGTACACGCCAATGAATCAAGTCAGGCTGAAAATAATATTCAGTTTGGCTTGAATTTAATTTGGCCACAGGAAGTCTCGAGCGAACTCTTCTGCTCGAGAAGCCTGTAACCCAGCGATTTTGATCTCAATACCGGACGGTGGAAGGGCGTGGCAAAGTCCCCTGGCTAGAATAAACATTAGTACGTGTTTTAGAAACTTTTAACCTGGCTCTTGTTAAGTCTTACATACTTCTAATCACCATAGTAAAAGCCAGTGTCCGCCTTCTCACCCGATAGGTCCGATCAAACCAAGTTGCAGCAGTCTGCACCCAACACAACAGTGGTCGTAGTCACGACCGGTGACTAAGCTACGCACTATTTACACTAATACAGCAGAATGTATGTCTATACGAACCTAACCTAGTCCAGCACCTTCTAGCTTCCCATCAGGAGGCCAAGGACCAGCAGATAAGTGGGCGGATAAACCCGTTTGCCACTTCACAGCATTCACAAAATCTGGTCAGCTATTGGCCATGCATACATGTGAATGATTAATACTGTCTCTAGCTGTACAACGTCCACACGATAGGAATTCATGTTTAATCAGGGATCTGTGTATCCCCTTATAGTGCTCCTTGAGTACCCCTGTGGGTTTCACGTAGTGTGTTGTCAGCAATAAACACTATATTTTATACTTTTGCAGCAAAACAAACCCAGTTTGTTATTGTCACCTTAGACTAGATTAGTATCATCAGATTGTGTGAAGATTGAAAGGATTGTGTCTATACAATTATATAACTATCATTCCTATCTCCTTGTTGTGAGAATGAATTAGACCGGTGGTGGATCATTATTCATCCAGCACGTTAGAGCAGGAATAAAATGGCATACTGTCTTTGTTGTTTGTAAGTACGATTGGTCGTCATAACTTTCCGCCTGGCACTGTTTAGAAGTAGTGATCCATTCTGGGACTTTGGAAATCATCCATCTAGAATTGCGAGCCTTTTGATCGCTTCTTCAGCAGTGGTTAGACTCTCTATTCGAATAAGTCTATTTTGTATCTACTTTGGTCTATTTTCCATCCTAGTAGTATACGCTACGCTACACGTAGGCATTAATGTTTCTCCGCATATCTCCGGTCTTTGATGTTCTGGATCAACTCTGCTGAAGATATACCTCCATGCCACCGTCTCAGTCCATCCAGCATCATTTCTCTTGATCGACCTCTGCCTCTCCTCCCCTCGATCTTTCCAGACACCACGATGTTTTCCAATGCTCCTCTTCTCATCACATGACCAAAAGAAAGCTGTTTATCTCTTTCTTATTGTTGTATATAATGATCTAGTTTTATTAGCCTCTTTCTGGCAATTCGTCGTTAGTTACTCTGGCAGCCCACATATTTCGCAGCATTCGTCTTAGGAACCACATCTCTGTTGCTTCCAAATCTTCCTAATGTGTTCATTTACACTCCAAGATTCTCTGCCTTACGGCAAAAAAGGTTCTATATAGCACTTTAGCACTCTCTTTCTTACATTCAGTGATAGTGAATTATTGCATAAGATACTATTCAATTTCTTAAATGCAGCTTTTGCTTGCCCTATTCTGTTCTTAATCTCTGGTGTGCACATTCCGTTTGATGTTATAAATGC
The DNA here is from genome assembly GCA_014155875.1 of Cepaea nemoralis. Classification (NCBI taxonomy): domain Eukaryota; kingdom Metazoa; phylum Mollusca; class Gastropoda; order Stylommatophora; family Helicidae; genus Cepaea; species Cepaea nemoralis. Next base: position 1,831 of record JACEFZ010012819.1, read on the forward strand.
CTCTAGGTATTTAAAATTATCAAATTGGTTAACATTTTTCCCTTCTATTTCCATTTCACATTTGGTTTCACATTTTTTTATATCACCATTGTCACAGTTTTCTTGAAAGTCAAGGAGAGTCTGTTCTTAGAATTCTTTGTTACTACAATGTCCACAATTGTAGATGTTTTGCATTATCTGCCACCAATACTGTTTCATCTGCATAGCGTATATTGTTTACATTATAACCTCCGACTAGTATCCCCGATTCTCTTTGATCTCGCTCATTATTACTTCGCTACAGAGGGAGAAGAGATCCGGTGACAAAACACATCCCTGTCGTACTCCTAGCTTTATTTGTCATAACTGTCCTCTTTATTTTCCTTTTTTTTTTGCGGAATGCGTGGTCTCGAGGTGTTATGGTGTCCGCCTCGATGTGCTGGAGGTCCCGGGTTCATGCCCCGGTGATGACCGGGATTTTCTTCTCCTGGAACTTCTAGTAATGAGATTTCCTCTGGTCTCTGTGTATTGTTGCGCAAGTAAAAAATCCATTGGCAGTTGGAAATCGAAAAAGAGTAGCCTAACGGCGCTGTCCGGGGAAAATTTCGAGTTAAAAATCTACCCAAAGTATTTCAGGATCCCTACCGGTGCTACGGAGTTCGTGCACTGAGCTGAGTTTCTCCAGACTCAGGTTTGAGTTAGGAGGAGAACGGGGCACTTACGGGTTGCACCCGTGTGCCGCGATGTTGATCCATCGACTAAACTAAACTAAACTTGATTTCCCCATTTTAACTGCTGCTACTTGGTTCCAGTAAGTATTATTTTTATTATTCTGAGGTTCTTTCCCATTAATGTTGACATCTTCCAACATTTTAATTAGTTCATCATGTTTTACTTTATCAAATGCCTTGGTATAATCTACGAAACACAAATATATGTCTTTTTGTTTCTCCTATTGATCTTTCTATTAGTGTTTGTAATGTATATGTTTGCCGGTTCTCTCTAGTCTGGAGGTTACACGACTTTCTCCGTAATCTCGTATTCTCTCGTAAGTAACACGACGTTGCGCGAGAATTGGAAGCGGTTCTCTCCGCGTCGGTAACTTACGAGGTATTAGATCCTGTCGCTCAGAAAGCAATGGCAAACTAGTGAGCGTAATCTTGCCAAGAAATCAACAATCAGCTGAAGATGCTGGATGTTGACAGCGATGTCCGGTAAAGGATATCTTCTTCTTCTTCAGCGTTCCGAGCCATTGAGGTTCTTTGTGCAGATACAATCCGTCTCCATTCGTCTCTCTGGTTGACCTCTCTTGCCAGTCGTTGATTCCAAGTGCTTGTAGGTCTGTATATATAATATCTCTCCACCGTCTTCTTGGTCTACCTCGAGGTCTACGGTCATTTATTTCCTGAGTGTAAGCGAGTTTTGTTTCCCTATTATCTTCCATTCTTTCTATATGCCACAGCCATTGTAGTCTATTAGCCTATGCGAAAGAAAAAAAATGTATATATTGCATTGTTTATACCCTTTCCTTCCACAAATCTATACTGTTCTTCACCAATTTCCATTTTTATTTTCTTTCTTGTTCTTCTCATTATATTTCTGAGTAGAAGCATAGTGACATGGTTTATGCAGTTAATCGTAGGAAAATATTCACATTCAATTGCTACTACAAATTTCAGCATACCACTCGGCAGATATCCATTGCTATAAATATCATTCAACATTTTGGTTAATATATCTATTCCAATTCTCCCATTACTTCTAATTCTTCTAGTGTGATTCCATCTGGCCCAGCTGTTTTTCCTTTCTTTATGTTTGACAGCATCAGCGACATCTATTTTTAGAATAGGTGGGCCTTCTAAGTCACTTTCTTCTGTTAATTCCTCCCTTTCTCCATCATATAATTCTCTTATATTCTCTTCATATTAGCATCTTCCTCCAGTAATATCTTTCCTGTTGTCAAGTGTGTCAATAAATAATCATTTTAAAAGAACACACACACACACAAAATAAATATCAATTTACAACACTACAAACGAAAATTATGGAAACAATAAGTCAAGAACCCTTCCACTGCAATACATACATACATAAATCGCTCTGACTTCAAGGTTACCAAAAATGTTGTAGCTTGTATTTTGGACGTATAAACTACCCAAATTGTAAGTTCAAAAATAAGTAAATCCTGCTAAAAATGCTGTTCTAAGCAGCTAAGAGTGTAGCAATAAACACCATCTTCTCCAAAATATTTACATACAAGTTGCAAGGCTTCATCAAATGAACAATGATCGATGTGTTACATGTAGAAAGAATATTCTAACAGCCTCAGACATTAGCATCTTGTTAACAGGTCCTTACAGAATATCGCTCCCACTACTGCCAGCCTAAACCTTTTTGATCTATTGCCACGTCTTACACCTGGTGAACCCTCAAGCCCCAGGTGTCTGCAATGTTCTTGTGGTCCAAAACTCCCCAAGGCTGAGAACCCCTGCAATATCTACTGTATCGACCATGTATCTAAACTCTTCCGTTGGTAAAGCTGGTGGACACAAGCTCATACATACCTTCTCTTCCTCTGCTGGTGTGAAACCATGGTTGCTATTTAAATAACTTTCTGATCTCCTCTGGTGACTTCCCTTTGACCATGTTGGCTACTATCTTGCAAGTCACATCTAACAAGCCTTTTATGTCCAGGTAGTTGGCAGCCTATATGTGTTATCACAAGTGTACATCATTAAGTAGTGGCAGCCTTTATGTGTTATCACAAGTGTACATCATTAAGTATGGCAGCCTTATATGTGTTATCACAAGTGTACATCATTAAGTGTGGCAGCCTATATGTGTTATCACAAGTGTACATCATTAAGTGTGGCAGCCTATATGTGTTATCACAAGTGTACATCATTAAGTGTGGCAGCCTATATGTGTTATCACAAGTGTACATCATTAAGTGTGGCAGCCTATATGTGTTATCACAAGTGTACATCATTAAGTGTGGCAGCCTATGTGTTATCACAAGTGTACATCATTAAGTGTGGCAGCCTATATGTGTTATCACAAGTGTACATCATTAAGTGTGGCAGCCTATATGTGTTATCACAAGTGTACATCATTAAGTGTGGACAGCCTATATGTGTTATCACAAGTGTACATCATTAAGTGTGGCAGCCTATATGTGTTATCACAAGTGTACATCATTAAGTGTGGCAGCCTATATGTGTTATCACAAGTGTACATCATTAAGTGTGGCAGCCTATATGTGTTATCACAAGTGTACATCATTAAGTGTGGCAGCCTATATGTGTTATCACAAGTGTACATCATTAAGTGTGGCAGCCTATATGTGTTATCACAAGTGTACATCATTAAGTGTGGCAGCCTATATGTGTTATCACAAGTGTACATCATTAAGTGTGGCAGCCTATATGTGTTATCACAAGTGTACATCATTAAGTGTGGCAGCCTATATGTGTTATCACAAGTGTACATCATTAAGTGTGGCAGCCTATATGTGTTATCACAAGTGTACATCATTAAGTGTGGCAGCCTATATGTGTTATCACAAGTGTACATCATTAAGTGTGGCAGCCTATATGTGTTATCACAAGTGTACATCATTAAGTGTGTCAGCCTATATGTGTTATCACAAGTGTACATCATTAAGTGTGGCAGCCTATATGTGTTATCACAAGTGTACATCATTAAGTGTGTCAGCCTATATGTGTTATCACAAGTGTACATCATTAAGTGTGGCAGCCTATATGTGTTATCACAAGTGTACATCATTAAGTGTGGCAGCCTATATGTGTTATCACAAGTGTACATCATTAAGTATGGCAGCCTATATGTGTTATCACAAGTGTACATCATTAAGTGTGGCAGCCTATATGTGTTATCACAAGTGTACATCATTAAGTGTGGCAGCCTATATGTGTTATCACAATTGTACAACATTAAGTGTGGCAGCCTATATGTGTTATCACAAGTGTACATCATTAAGTGTGGCAGCCTATATGTGTTATCACAAGTGTACATCATTAAGTGTGGCAGCCTATATGTGTTATCACAAGTGTACATCATTAAGTAGTGTCAGCCTATATGTGTTATCACAAGTGTACATCATTAAGTAGTGGCAGCCTATATGTGTTATCACAAGTGTACATCATTAAGTGTGGCAGCCTAGTATGTGTTATCACAAGTGTACATCATTAAGTGTGGCAGCCTATATGTGTTATCACAAGTGTACATCATTAAGTATGGCAGCCTATATGTGTTATCACAAGTGTACATCATTAAGTGTGGCAGCCTATATGTGTTATCACAAGTGTACATCATTAAGTGTGGCAGCCTATATGTGTTATCACAAGTGTACATCATTAAGTGTGACAGCCTATATGTGTTATCACAATTGTACATCATTAAGTGTGGCAGCCTATATGTGTTATCACAAGTGTACATCATTAAGTGTGACAGCCTATATGTGTTATCACAAGTGTACATCATTAAGTGTGACAGCCTATATGTGTTATCACAATTGTACATCATTAAGTGTGGCAGCCTATATGTGTTATCACAATTGTACATCATTAAGTGTGGCAGCCTATATGTGTTATCACAAGTGTACATCATTAAGTGTGGCAGCCTATATGTGTTATCACAAGTGTACATCATTAAGTGTGGCAGCCTATATGTGTTATCACAATTGTACATCATTAAGTGTGGCAGCCTATATGTGTTATCACAAGTGTACATCATTAAGTGTGGCAGCCTATATGTGTTATCACAAGTGTACATCATTAAGTGTGGCAGCCTATATGTGTTATCACAAGTGTACATCATTAAGTGTGGCAGCCTATATGTGTTATCACAAGTGTACATCATTAAGTGTGGCAGCCTATATGTGTTATCACAAGTGTACATCATTAAGTGTGGCAGCCTATATGTGTTATCACAAGTGTACATCATTAAGTGTGTCAGTCTATATGTGTTATCACAAGTGTACATCATTAGGTGTGGCATCCTACATGTGTTATCACAAGTGTACATCATTAAGTGTGTCAGCCTATATGTGTTATCACAAGTGTACATCATTAGGTGTGGCAGCCTATGTGTGTTATCACAAGTGTACATCATTTAGTGTGGCAGTCTATATGTGTTATCACAAGTGTACATCATTAAGTGTGGCAGCCTATATGTGTTATCACAAATGTACATCATTAAGTATGGCAGCCAATATGTGTTATCACAAGTGTACATCATTAAGTATGGCAGCCTGTATGTGTTATCACAAGTGTACATCATTAAGTGTGGCAGCCTTTATGTATTATCACAAGTGTACATCATTAAGTATGGCAGCCTATATGTGTTATCACAAGTGTACATCATTAAGTGTGGCAGTCTATATGTGTTATCACAAGTGTACATCATTAAGTGTGGCAGCCTATATGTGTTATCACAATTGTACATCATTAAGTGTGGCAGCCTATATGTGTTATCACAAGTGTACATCATTAAGTGTGGCAGCCTATATGTGTTATTGTCACAAAATAAAACCGTGCGTTTACCCAGCTGATTATTATAGAGGCTTTCTGATAAAACGGACGATCTGCCAGCGACAACTATTTTACTAACAGTATAAACAAATCGGATGTCAAAATCCCAGGGCAATATTTGTAGTTGCACGTGTACATCTCTAACGGATTTTGGAACATTCGGTGGGGATGGAGACAGGTCCCGGCATCGCTTTGACAGTTTGTCAACATGTGAATACAGATGGAACCCGTGGGATCATGGTGGCAATCGGATGTCGGCCATCACATGTCGGGCAAAAATTAACAGTTGCAGATGTGTAGAGGAAGTGAATGAGCTGAATCATACATCGCTTTGACAGATTATAAACAAGTCGGATTGGAAGTGGAAGTACTCAGCTCGGAAGAAAATAGTTCCGCCTGTCATCTATAGTTCCGGACATCAGACGGAATGGCGGTTTTGACTGTCACCACATGACAGAAAGTTGAGGGCTTGTTATGGGAAACAGTGGAACACCTGCCGGACATCAACAACGTAACGTGCACAATGTAAGGTTGTTTGGAAAACCATGATTGGCAGCTTGTTATCGAAACCCTTTGTTGGAACTCTACAGTAACTCTTTAGATTGTTTTGGATGTCAAAACCAGTGATAACAAATCTAACATTGATGGAGCCAAAGGAGGGGGGATGGATCCCTGACAGGGGATTATCTGCCCAATGTGCCACCTGGGTGGGCATAAAGGATAACGTCACGTGGCCAACTTTGGTAGTTTGCCATATAAACCCGAGTTGGGGCCAACTAGGGGGACTTGAAAATGTGGCTCTAGTCGGAGTGCAATGGCACTGCAGTGCTTAGTGGAAATAATATCTACCGTGTGTTAATTAGTGACTTAATTTTACACGTGCCTATCATGGCAGATGTAGATATGATTGATAGGACTGCAGTAGTGCCATTTAAGGTATAACCTATTCTAATATTAGTTCTAATTAATATAGACTGTAGCCTTGTTAAAACTAAAGTGTGATGATTAGCACTGTTAGTGGAAAACTAGAATAGAGTAAGGTAGTGGTGATAAGCTATGCTAGTTAAGAATAGAGTAATGATGGATAATTGGGAAACGGGGAAATTGCCCGCTGGGGTTTTGCACTCTGTATTGGTCTTTCCTTGTCATAGCCTGATTCGGCCCTAGGTGGGTAGCTAATCTGCTCTATGACAAAGTTTAGTTAGCTAAAGATCATTAAGCAAGGCAATAGGCTTACACTCAGCCGGTAGGATCAGTGACTAGTACTATCACCAGATGTGTTGTTTCTATCCTAGGTTCCCTACCAGATCCGAGGAAACTCAACACGTTTTTAGGAAAGGTTCAAATCCCATTCGGAAGAACACCAGTGGAACAGTCAATAAAGTTTCGTACAGAACGTAACTAAAGCTAGAAGGAAGATGATTCACCAAAGAGGGGTGATGATTGTTGATGCACCACACAGCATCAGACAGTAGTAACTAACCGAGAACATTAATTATAATAGTTACATAGTGTGATATAATCTCGTGTAATAGAACACAAGACATGATACTTGAGGCTAGATAGACACGAGTTAGGATCAAGTACATTAACAATTAACATTAATAACTGTGTACACACTATAAAGGACTTGTGCATTATTGAGGAACGATAGGAACGGACATTGTGTAGGGTGCAACCGGTCCATGATTAACTGTTATTACCACCTGTGTCTATTTCGGATGATCATGAAATGGGATTACCAGAGGTCTACAGAGGCAAGTCAGTATCCGGCAAGATGGTTTAGGCACTGGGTGAGATGTACCTGTTCTGATGTAACGTGCTGTGGTCTAGCCTTGCTAGGATGAGCTGACTGGGTTGTTGTCTGAGAGTCCGATTCTACACACTTTATAGAACACGTCACACATTTTCTTCACATACACGTCTCATATACGTTACACTTTTCTTTTAATAAATTAAGCTGTATTAATTTTTAGAAGCAAGAGTTGTTGAGTATGTTGCGTTGGGGAAGTATGAGAGGGGGCATAGTACGACAGTGAGAGAGTGATAGGAAAAGGTGTCCATAGGCTGATGGGGTGTGTTGGACGGAAGCTGGTGGATTCTCCAGGATATTGATAAGGAAAAAAAAATATTATAATGTGGGTGTTGAGTCTATTCACTCCAGGGACGACACTTTAAAGGAGGACACGACATTATTGGGGGCTCGTAAACGTGATCTTTGGACAGCGGAATCTCTCGTAAACGGAATCCTTGGACATCGGGATCTCCCGTAAACGGAATCCTTGGACAGCGAGATCTCCTGCAAGCAGGAACCTTTGACAGTGGGATCTTCTGACAACGGGGTCTTTTGACACGGGATCCCTAGTTATAAGAGGGAGATATCATTTTGGAGAATCCAGCTAGAGTGAATGTGGATAGGGGTTAGGACTAATATCTTACCTGTTCACACTTCACACGTCTGCATAGGTCTGTGGTCCTGATTCTACTCTTGTCACTGAGTGAATGTGCTGTGTGTGGTAGTATCTAGATTTATAGTACTTGTTCATATATCTGTATCGTGATTTGCAGTTATATTGTACTCGACCTGCTAGCTTACCTCTCTGTATAATGGCCACCCCTAAACTAACCACGTTAGAATTAAAGGCAAAGGGGGAAGAAATGGAATTGGCGGGTTCTGCTCTAACGGATTACATACAGGAAGTGGAGACAGAGTATCGTCAAGCAGAACGGGAAGATCGAAAGGCCGAGTTGGAATTGAGAAGGATGGAGTTGGAACAAGCAGCTAAGAAATTGGAAGCTGAGCAAGCAGCTAAGAAATTTGAAGCTGAGCAAGCAGCTAGGAAATTTGAAGCTGAGCAAGCAGCTAGGAAATTAGAAGCTGAACAGGAAGCACAGAAAAGGGAGCACGAATACCGGATGAGGGAACTCGAGTTGAAGAGTCAATCTAATGGAGAAACTGAGGGAGCAGTTGGAGGTCCCTCCATCCCAGGCTCAACACCAGTAGGTGGACATGGGTACCATGCTATGAAGTTTCCTTTGGCGGTCTACGAGGAGGACAAAGAGAAGATTGACCAGTACCTTCAACGCTTCGAGGCCATGTCTGTTGCTATGGGTCTGGAGCGTAACAAATGGAATCTCAAGCTATCCCAGGGTTTACGCGGGACCGGCTACGAGGTTTATTCTCGCCTGCCACCAGTACATGAGAACAATTATGACGAGTTAAAGACGGCTCTGCTGAAACGATTCGAGGTTACGTCACATACCTACCGGAAAAAATTTCGAGCAGCGAAACGAGAACCGGGGGAGTTGTTTGCCGCATACAGTTTGCGTCTAAAATCTTATCTCCATAAGTGGATGGATTTGGCTGGGTTCGCACAAGACTATGAGAGTCTGGAAGAGCTCATGGTGGTCGACCAGCTGAAGAAGCAAATGTCTAAACCTCTCAGGACGTTCCTGGGAGAACAAGGAGCGGAACGTATTGACCTCGTGACTAAATTAGCAGAACGGTTCGTCGAGGTACATGGGGAGGCAGGGGAAAACCTTTCCACCAACTCCAAAAGTCAAGAGAAACATGACAAGAAGAAAGCCAAAAACTCAGGAACAAAAAAGTGGGAACCTTATGTGCAAAAATCAGAGGATAGTTCAGAGAAGAAGAAGGAGGGAAGCAAGAGCACTTCAAGCTCTACACCAAAACGACCGTGGTCGGAGAAGTGGTGTTCAATTTGTAAGTCACCCTCTCACATTACGAGGGACTGCAAATCGAAGGCTAAGAACCCTCACTTCGCAGCATGTCAGGTGACTTCCAAGGAGGTTGTCACGGAAAATGCCAAGGTCAACAAGGAAGCTCGCCACCAGGAGAGCTCACTCAAGTCCGGCACTAAAAAATCTAGGACAGGGAAATGGTGCAACAAATGCAAGTCGAATACGCACAATGCTATTGACTGCAGGGGAAAGTCAGGAGACACTCAATTCGTCGTGTGCCCCGGGAAACCTAAGGTGGAGCCCACCGAACAGGTCGAGGCCGAGGAAGAGACTCCAGACCAGGAAAAACCACCTGTAGTGGAATTGGTAGAAGTTAACGGTCGTCAAGTGGAGTGTTTATACGACACAGGACTGGACGGGGAGGCCGTGATTTCTGCGGATCTGGTACATCCAGAACAATTCACAGGTGAGACATTGGATATACAGCCAGCACAGAAGAGTGCTGTAGCCATGAAGTTGCCCATAGCTAATGTGGAGATTCGGTCAAGGTACGTCACCGGCACCATCAAGGCCGCTGTATTGACCGATCCCATTTTTCCAGTAATCCTAGGTTGCCGGTATGTCTTTCTGGGAATGCCCAGGGAGCCAATCCATATGGGAGCAATGCAGACTCGCTCTCAGACGAAAACGGAAGAGGCAGACGCAATTGTGACTAACCCAATGCCGGGGAGCTACGAACTGCCCAGAGTGAGGATGATACTTTACGTCCTTGCTACAGAAAGCTGCAGAAAGTGCTGATCCACCAGGACGGGGGCAGTACTACATGAAGAATAGGATACTCTACAGGAGAGCAGGAAGGGGAGACAACCTATACGGTCAGCTGGTGGTCCCGAAAGCTCACCGGTCCCAGATTCTTCATATGGGGCATACCATCTCCTTTAGTGGACACATGGGTATTGCCGCCACCATGCAGCGGATTTCCTGCCACTACTATTGGCCGGGAATGACAGATGATGTGCGTCGGTATGTGAAGTCATGCCCTGAGTGCCAGAGGGTGGCACCGAAACACTGGACAGCACCGGTGGTGTTGGGTGAGATGCCCCATCATGAACTCTCCTTTCGAGAGGGTAGCCATCGATATCGTGGGTCCACTTCCCAGGACTAGGAAGAGGAACATGTATATACTCACAATGGTGGATTGCTGTACAATGTGGGGTGAAGCCATACCGTTGACCACGATTGACTCGAAAAGAGTGGCGGACGCACTGATGGAGGCCTTTACCAGATTAGGCTTTCCGGATCAAATTCTGACGGACAATGGATCTCAGTTTTGTGGAAAAACTCATGGAGGAGTATTTAGGGTGTTTCACTCTAACCACATACATACCAGCCCTTACCATCCTCAAGCCAATGGACAAGTAGAGCGTTTCAACGGCACGTTGATGACAATGCTCAGGAAACTAGCGCAGGAAAAACCTGATAGGTGGGATGAATATATCCCAGCAGCACTCTTTGCCTATCGGGAAGTTCCTCATGGCTCAACAGGACTACCACCCGCTACGTTGCTGTTTGGTCGTCCAATCAAAGGACCGTTGGAAGCCATGTTGAGGAGTTGGACTGAAGAGGGGACGTCAGAAGAAGTGATCTCATCCTATAAATACGTGGAGGAACTGAAAGAAAAAATCCACAAGGGATGGACTCTGGCAAATCAAAACTTGAAAAAGGCCAGGAAAAGACATGCGGCTTACTACAACCGTAGGTCTAAAGACAGATCTCTAGATGTGGGAGACAAAGTCTTGTTGCTACTCCCAACGGGAAACAACAAACTGGAGATAGGTTGGCAAGGACCATTTCCTGTGGAAAGGGTGATATCCAGAACCAACTATCAGATCCGGATCCGGGGAAAGTCGAAGATTTTCCATATCAATCTCTTGCGGAAATACGAAGAGAGACCCGGAGACAAGGCAGCTCACCTCATGGCAATAGCAGTTGCAGTGGAGACAGAAGTGGGAACAAACGAGGGCAGGGAATATCCCTTGGTACACCAGGAAACCTATAGGGATGTGCAAGTGAACCCTGATCTTACCTCCCAGGAGAGGGAAAGGATAACCCAGGCTCTCAAGTCTCATAAGGAGATACTGACTGATAAACCAGGAGGAACGAGGTTGGTTGAGTTCGAGATGACTTTGACCACACAGGAGCCTGTTCGCCAAAAGGTTTACCCAGTGCCATTCTCTAAAGAAAAGGCCCTGGAGGAGGAAATACAGAAACTGCTGGAGGATGACGTGATTGCACCATCCACATCCCCATACAATGCAGGGGTAGTTTTGTTACGGAAACCAAGTGGAGAACACCGGTTGTGTATAGACTACCGACTTCTGAACAGTCACACACAATTTCAGGTGGAACCTTTGCCGAATCCAACTCAGCTATTCGCTAGGCTCCATAAGGCTCGGTACTTTTTCAAAGGTGGATCTGAGTCGGGGGTACTATCAGATACCAGTCAAACCGGAGATTCGACCACTGTTGGCTTTCAGTACACCCAGTGGACACTACGAATTCAAGGTCATGCCCTTTGGACTCAGCAATGCACCTAGTGTGTTTACACGCATGATGAGGACTTTACTAGATCCTTTACAGGATCCGTCCATCATCTCTTTCATGGATGATATTCTGATTTCCAGTGACAGCTTGGATGACCACTTACAATCTTTGGAGAGAGTGTTTAATAGGCTAAAGGAAGCAGGGCTTACCGCTCGTCCAACCAAATGCATGATTGGTTACCAAACTCTGGAATTTCTAGGCCACACCATCACTCCAGGACACATAGTCCCGGAAGAAAAGAACCTGGAGAAAATCAGAAATGCACCAAGGCCAAAAACGAAGAAGGATGTGCGATCTTTTCTCTCGTTGTGTGGGTTCTACCACAAATTTATCCCACATTTCACTGAATTGGGAGCTCCATTGACGGAAACCTTGAAAAAGGGATTCCCGGATCAAATCATTTGGACACCAGAATGTGAGAATGCCTATAGTCAGTTAAAGGAGGCCTTGGTCAGCAAACCTGTATTACAGCTCCCTGACCTTTCCAAACCATTTGTGTTGAGAACGGATGCCAGTGCGATTGGAATTGGAGCCGCTTTGTTACAGGAAGGAAAAGACGATGCTTCGGTTTTGAAACCTGTAGCATACGCAAGTAAGAAACTTCTACAGGCGGAGAGGAATTATTCAACTGTCGAGAGAGAGTGCTTGTCTCTCGTATGGGCAGTGCAAAAATTCCAGCCATATTTGTATGGAGTTAAGTTTCGAGTTCAGTCGGATCATCAGCCCCTGATGTTCCTGGCTACTTCTCAGAAGCTCAACGCCCGTTTGATGCGGTGGTCGTTGTTACTTCAACCCTATAACTTCACAGTGGAGTACATTCCTGGGAAGGAAAATGTTGGAGCGGATTTCTTGTCAAGACACCCAGCTCCTGAAGAAGAAGAATGAATCATCTGGATTAAACTCACGGTGGAGAAGAGTGAGATGGACTACTCTCTTAAGAGTATGTCACAAAATAAAACCGTGCATTTACCCAGCTGATTATTATAGAGGCTTTCTGATAAAACGGACGATCTGCCAGCGACAACTATTTTACTAACAGTATAAACAAATCGGATGTCAAAATCCCAGGGCAATATTTGTAGTTGCACGTGTACATCTCTAACGGATTTTGGAACATTCGGTGGGGATGGAGACAGGTCCCAGCATCGCTTTGACAGTTTGTCAACATTTGAATACAGATGGAACCCGTGGGATCATGGTGGCAATCGGATGTCGGCCATCACATGTCGGGCAAAAATTAACAGTTGCAGATGTGTAGAGGAAGTGAATGAGCTGAATCATACATCGCTTTGACAGATTATAAACAAGTCGGATTGGAAGCGGAAGTACTCAGCTCGGAAGAAAATAGTTCCGCCTGTCATCTATAGTTCCGGACATCAGACGGAATGGCGGTTTTGACTGTCACCACATGACAGAAAGTTGAGGGCTTGTTATGGGAAACAGTGGAACACCTGCCGGACATCAACAACGTCACGTGCACAATGTAAGGTTGTTTGGAAAACCATGATTGGCAGCTTGGTATCGAAACCCTTTGTTGGAACTCTACAGTAACTCTTTAGATTGTTTTGGATGTCAAAACCAGTGATGACAAATCTAACATTGATGGAGCCAAAGGAGGGAGGGGGGGGGGGATGGATCCCTGACAGGGGATTATCTGCCCAATGTGCCACCTGGGTGGGCATAAAGGATAACGTCACGTGGCCAACTTTGGTAGTTTGCCATATAAACCCGAGTTGGGGCCAACTAGGGGGACTTGAAAATGTGGCTCTAGTCGGAGTGCAATGGCACTGCAGTGCTTAGTGGAAATAATATCTAAAGTGTGTTAATTTTACACGTGCCTATCATGGCAAAAAACATATATTGGAAACAACAAGCTGCCATAAGAGTTGATAATGAAGTAAGCCAATATCAGCCTATTAAAAGGGGTGTGAGACAGGGATGTGTAATGTCTCCAGATCTGTTTTCCCTGTACAGTGAAAGTATTTTCAGAAATATTGAAGATATGGAAGGAATCAACATTGGGGGACGATGCATCAATAACATTAGATATGCAGATGATACAGTCTTGATTGCAGACAATGAACAGGACCTGCAAAATTTAGTAGATGCGATTGTTACACACAGTGAACAACTAGGGTTAGAATTAAATTGTAAAAAGACACAGATTATGGTCGTCACTAGGAAGGACGAAATACCACAATGTAATATACAAGTAAATGGGAATATTCTTCAACAAGTGAGCAGGTACAATTATCTCGGAACAGTAATAACATCTGATGGGAGATGCCTTGAAGAGATTAGAACAAGAATCGCCATGGCAAAAGTAGCCTTTAGCAAGATGAAAAACATATTGACCAATAAAAAGATGTCAATTGAAACGAGAAAAAGAGTGTTGAGATGCTACATTGAACCTGTACTTCTATATGGATGTGAAGCGTGGACAATGAGCAGTCAGGCTGAAAAACATCTGATGGCTGTAGCAGATGTGGTTTCTGAGGAAAATGCAAAGAATACCATGGACAGCCAGAAAGACCAATGAACAAGTCCTTCAAGAAACAAATGAAGATCGTAAATTGATTAGAGAAATTAGACGTAGACAGTCAAAATTTTTTGGGCATGTTATGAGAAGAAATGGATTGGAGAATTTGGTGACAACTGGTAAGATCGAGGGGAACAGACCAAGGGGAAGACCTAGAAGCAAGTACCTGGATGGCTTGGACTTGTGGCATGGTCGAGACAGAAACACGGAGCTGATCCACGACTCTGGTGATCGAGTGAGATGGCAGAACATGACCACCCACGCTTACCGGCATGGCACATGATGGATGGATGGATCATGGCAGATGTAGATATGATTGATAGGACTGCAGTAGTGCCATTTAAGGTATAACCTATTCTAATATTAGTTCTAATTAATATAGACTGTAGCCTTGTTAAAACTAAAGTGTGATGATTAGCACTGTTAGTGGAAAACCAGAATAGAGTAGGGTAGTGGTGATAAGCTATGCTAGTTAAGAATAGAATAATGATGGATAATTGGGAAACGGGGAAATTGCCCGCTGGGGTTTTGCACTCTGTATTGGTCTTTCCTTGACATAGCCTGATTCGGCCCTAGGTGGGTAGCTAATCTGCTCTATGACAAAGTTTAGTTAGCTAAAGATCATTAAGCAAGGCAATAGGCTTACACTCAGTCGGTAGGATCAGTGACTAGTACTATCACCAGATGTGTTGTTTCTATCCTAGGTTCCCTACCAGATCCGAGGAAACTCAACAAGTTTTTAGGAAAGGTTCAAATCCCATTCGGAAGAACACCAGTGGAACAGTCAATAAAGTTTCGTACAGAACGTAACTAAAGCTAGAAGGAAGATGATTCACCAAAGAGGGGTGATGATTGTTGATGCACCACACAGCATCAGACAGTAGTAACTAACCGAGAACATTAATTATAATAGTTACATAGTGTGATATAATCTCGTGTAATAGAACACAAGACATGATACTTGAGGCTAGATAGACACGAGTGAGGATCAAGTACATTAACAATTAACATTAATAACTGTGTACACACTATAAAGGACTTGTGCATTATTGAGGAACGATAGGAACGGACATTGTGTAGGGTGCAACCGGTCCATGATTAACTGTTATTACCACCGGTGTCTATTTCGGATGATCATGAAATGGGATTACCAGAGGTCTACAGAGGCAAGTCAGTATCCGGCAAGATGGTTTAGGCACTGGGTGAGATGTACCTGTTCTGACGTAACGTGCTGTGGTCTAGCCTTGCTAGGATGAGCTGACTGGGTTGTTGTCTGAGAGTCCGATTCTACACACTTTATAGAACACGTCACACAGTTTCTTCACATACACGTCTCATATACGTTACACTTTTCTTTTAATAAATTAAGCTGTATTAATTTTTAGAAGCAAGAGTTGTTGAGTATGTTGCGTTGGGGAAGTATGAGAGGGGGCATAGTACGACAGTGAGAGAGTGATAGGAAAAGGTGTCCATAGGCTGATGGAGTGTGTTGGACGGAAGCTGGTGGATTCTCCAGGATATTGATAAGGAAAAAAAAATATTATAATGTGGGTGTTGAGTCTCTTCACTCCAGGGACGACACTTTAAAGGAGGACACGACAGTTATCACAAGTGTACATCATTAAGTGTGGCAGCCTATATGTGTTATCACAAGGGCACATCATTAGGTGTGGCAGCCTATATGTGTTATCACAAGGGCACATCATTAAGTATGGCAGCCTATATGTGTTATCAGAATCATACATCATAAGTAAAAGCCTATGTGTTGTCAACATTACACATAGTTAAGTGTGGCAGCAATATGTGTATTCACAATTTCACGTCATTATCAATAAATCAATCAAGTGCCGTTTCCACAATGAAAGTTGGCTGCAGGGGACCTCCAACACTGTCTGTCTCTCGTCCTGAACGCACATTCTGTCAGACTGATGTTTGTCCATCTTTTGACTTTATTTTCCCACTTGTATCGTTGTCTACCGCTTGCTCGCCGGCCCTCAACCTTGCCCTCCAGTATGGTTTTTTATAAGAGTATTATGTATTTAACGTGGCCGAAATTGTTAACTTGTGTCTTTTTTATTTCTTTCATCAACTCTCTTTTCATTCCCAGTGTTTCTAGAACCTCTATATTGGATTGTTTTTGTTTCCATGAAATACGACATATTATTATGTATATCCATATCTCTGGGGCTTCTATTCGACTTTCTAGTTGCTTGTTCAATGCCCAGGCTTCCGTACCATATAGTAGTGTTAAATATACGTAACATTTGACAATTCTCATTTTTGATGCGTTGTTAATCTCTCTAGATGTTAATACTGGTTTCATGCTGTTGAAAGCATTTTTGGCCATTCGTATTCCCTTTTTGTTTTCTGTTTCACTTCTGCCATCATCTGTTATTACATGTCCAAGATAGGAGAAACGTGTTACACATCATTAAGTGATGTCTCTGTGAGCAATACAATCAATTAAAACGTCTCTAGTATTTGTGCCGGTCTCCCTGGCCAAGGTGTTATCGACGTTGTTCGTAATACCGTATATTCACGTGGGAAAAACAGCTGCGCGAGATTTGGTAGCGGATCGCGCCGCGCTGGTAACTTAGGGGGTATGTGAGCAGGGCGTTCCGAAAGCAATGGCAAACTACTGAACATAAAAACTTGCCTAGTACATCAACAGCAGCTGAAAAATGCTGGTGTTGATTACACCGTCCTGTAAGGGATATGCAACTTAAAATAAAAGTATTTGTTAACAGAAAGTATGCCTTTTAAAAATAAAAGTATATTGAAGCACCGTGATACCCGCCTGCTATAAGGACAAAAGGATTTGAACTCAGTGTTTCCTACTAGTTTTGGAACCTGTAAATTTGGCGCCATATATTGGCGCGAAGGGAGAGTGCAACAAGGGTAGAAAGACATCTGACATAAAGGCGCTCTAACACGATGAGACGGTTTTCATAGCCGCTGATTCTAAGTTCGACCATGATCTAGTTAGTGACCTTCTGTTCAAGTGATTAAAGGTCGGGGTTTTTTTTTTTTTGGGGGGGGGGGGGGAGAATATTAACGCGAAATATATACGCGGTTGAAATACCACTGTATTCTGGAAGTTTCCAGTATGAGCCACAAGACGACCAGTAACGAGATATATATATATATATATATATATATATATATATATATATATATATATATATATATATATATACCACCAGTAACGATATATATATATATATATATATATATATATATATATATATATATATATATATATATATATATATATATATATATATATATATATATATATATATATATATATATATATATATATGACACAAACTCTTTTGCACCAGAATGAGATTTGTCGTTGTCTAGGTTCTAATAGTTCTACTATCTCACTGCAGAGTGGAAGCTGAACTTGCTACCTATCACACATCCACCAGTCAGTGAACAAGAGTTAATTTGCGCACATCAATTCCTTTTAATGACGTATGAACACGGACACACGTAACATATACATCCAGGAACAATAATTCTCTCAGAATATATCTTCCTCACAATTGAACACTTCGAATAACACTGCCTCTCAAGGCCTTTTTAATATAATCCACCACGACAGTTTTACTAGCAACTCTCCCGGCCCGAATTCACTGGATCCAATCCACTCTGGATCTAAGCCTCCTCTAACTATCCAACCCTCTCTCTAGAGCTAGGCTTCAACTCACTATGTCTGCTGATAACCGGGCTCAGTCTTTAATCCTTCTGTCTCAGAATTCCTATCACTGAAAATCACAGACGGAGTTTTATCACTAACTCCCCCATTCTTCCATTTCCCGGACTGCCTACCTCTACTGTCGGTTCCCAACACTCAACTGTCCATAACGATCCGACCCTCTCTCGGTCTCAACTTCAACTGTCTTCCGTCTCCTGGCTCCACACACACTACCCCACAGCTCAAACTGTCTGCCTCACAATTACCCTAGCCAGCTGACGTCTCCTCAGCTCCCCCTTAAATCACTGTCTTCCACCTTTCTTTTGCAGCCCTCTGCCCCACAACCTTCCCCGTTTATCTTCATATTTGTACTTTCAGGGGAATGCCCTTTCACCCCGTGAACTTGTTTATATTGTGGCATCGCTATCACGGACACTTATCTTAATGTCAATGACCCCAGGCATGTGTCACTACCCCCTCCTCAAAAGAAAACATCGTTTTCAAATGTTGGGAGACTAATACTTATCAAATATGTGACTCAGACACATTGCCTGGGTAGCCGTAAGTATGACTCCATCTTACTCCAGCTACCACACTAAATAATACATCAAGTAATCATCGTAAACTCCCATATTCCCCACACATCAATACAACCAACTTTCCATCTTGTGTACCAATGCTTGAGCTAATACATCGCATAATAATCAACACATCATATAAAACATTATATTCGTGTACCCGCAGGTCTATTGTTATGTTGTTTGTCCATCAAGAATGATGATGACCATTCATTTCATCCAGTGGGGTTGAAAGTATGGAGCCGTGAGTTCCAAGATGGCTGATAAGGCCTATTTTGGCTCGAAATGTTCTTTGACAATGTGGACAAAGAATGCTTGACGTTTCTGGAGGAGGATTTTCTGCAGTGGTTTTTCTGTTCTGTCTTTTCTTCACAGCTCTTGCAGTCCTGATTGCCTCACAAGTGACTGCACTATTGCGTAATGATGTACGCCACGAATTTCGGTCTCTGGCTGCAGTCTCCCAGGTGTCATGATTAATTCCAAAAGCATTCAGTGAGATTTTCAGAGTGTCTTTAAAGCGTTTCCTCTGGCCGCCTTGGGAGCGTTTACCACAACGCAACTCGCCGTAAAAAATTCGTTTAGGGAGCCTGTGATCTGGCATGCGAGTCAAGTGACCAGCCCAGCGAATCTGATACCGCAGGTCTATTACTAA
Organism: Cepaea nemoralis; assembly: GCA_014155875.1. Lineage (NCBI taxonomy): Eukaryota > Metazoa > Mollusca > Gastropoda > Stylommatophora > Helicidae > Cepaea > Cepaea nemoralis. The sequence goes on from JACEFZ010012819.1 coordinate 21,140, forward strand.
CTTCACGACCACACAAACTATTCGTGTACGGACCCTATATCAGATGGTTCTTTTCTTGCATCAAACATCTGCCGATTCCTGTCGATGATGCATCTACCCTTCGTGAATCTATCACTCATGGTCCCACTATATTTAAAACACCTATCTGCTATCCCTAACCCTGGGTCAGTGATGTCGTTAGCATTCTTTTGAACTGACTTAACTTTCCTATCTACATCTTGCACCGTTACACCGGAGTCTCTGTTTAGTTTGACCTCTCTATTAAATCCTGGCCAATATAACTGGCACCCTGCTCTCTGCTGCATACGCCTTATTCCTATGTGCCCTGCACATGCCGTATCCTGAGCTGTTCTTGTATATCGATCTCTATGTGCTAAGGGTACTACTACTTGCCTCCGTGTAGTTTTGCCATCTAAAAAACGGCGATTGAGAATGTTCTTCCTTTCAAAGCACCATCTACCCTTCTTTGATTGCCTATGTTCTACTTTGCTACCCCCTTGGAAACCTTTGTCCAGAGTAGTATCTTGTCTGTGGGATTCACTAAAGCTATGTTTGAGATCCATTCTCACCTGCTCAGTTGTACTATCCTTGTCCTCAGTCCCTGTTTGGTTGTCAACTTCAAGTGCCTCTTCTACTTCCGCTATACTCTCTAATTTAGGTTTTATTTTGGTAACTACCTCGTTACTGCTTAAACCATGTTTGTGGTACCACTGAATTATTTCCTCTTCTGTACACTCTTTAACTCGTGGCACATTTCCAATGATGAGATCTGCCACTGGTGAGTCTAAGACACACGCTGTCACTCTTTCTGTGATATATGGTGTTTTCACTGTTATTACGGCCAATGGGTAAAATTCTACTGTCCCATTAAATGTTATACATCTAATCATTTTCCCTGTGTAATCCGAGGGATCTACCAAACTTTTTCTGATCCCGATCGTGGTACATCCGGAATCCCTAATTGTTAACGCTGGCCTATCATTGACGAATCCATGGTGCCGCTTCACACTTCCTCCTGCATGCACTGCTAATCCTGCTTGAACTGAGTGACCACACATTAAGACCGGCTGGCCGTCTTTTTCAAAAAGAGGTTTGCATCCACTACAATTTTCATTATTGATTGTCTCAATCACTTGTGCTGCATTTAAGTGCTCAGTTTCCCCCATCGTACATTGATAGCTAAAATGGTTCTTTTTCCGCATTTGATACAAATGATCTACTTTTTCCTGTTATTCGTTGGCCCATTGGATGATTGCACATCACACTGTGCTGCCTTGTGTCTCCAGCTTCCACAATTCCAACATCCGGAATAACTATTCTGACGTCTCTTGAAATTCCCCCTTTTGTATGGGTAACGCCCTACTCTGTCAAAATTGTTGCCATGGAAACCATTGTCTTGAGAACCTTGTTGCTCATACCTATATGTTAAGTCTACACTTTTCGATCTTGGTCTGATCCCATGATTTTGATCGTGTTTAGTATAGGCTGCACAGACTATTTCCTCATCAATCTGTCTTTCAATCGAACTGTTTGGATGTGCAGAAATGTAGTTCTGCCCTAACTGGGACATTGTGTCTATGTCCTTTGGTTTACGTTCTTCAAAGAAAGCCACTAAGTTAGTATTGCATGAAGATAATACCTTGTCTCTTAACATATATCCACTAATCGATTAACATTTTCCCAACTTCTGCAAGCTCCATCCATTTATTAAATGTGTTCTTCACTGCATTGACAAAATCTATAAAATCCTGATTTGCCTCTGGCACTAATTGTCTAAACATTGTTCTGTATCCATGCTCAGTTAGGTTGAACTTTGTGAGCAAGCGTTGACGCAGAATAGTATAATTGTTTCTTTCTTCCGAAGGTAAATTGAACATGGTATCTAGAGCTCTTCCCGTGAGATACCCACTAAGCCTCATAGCATATTCTCCTTCTGGAATGCCTAAAGCTTTCGCAGACGCTTCGAATCTCCCAAGATAAGATGCAAGATTGTCTTGGTCCGTAAAATATGGCAATATAAATCGTTGTGACGACTGCGAAGGTCTTCTCCCTTCCTCACTTTGACCCTTAGATGATAGTTCTAATTTTTTTAGTGCAATTTCAGTTTCCATCTGACACTTGAGCTTCTCTTTCTCAATTTCCATCGCATTTAATTGTTTTAACTTTTCAAGTTCTAGTTGCATTTGTGTAGGCGCTTTTGTTGTTCCATTTCTAGTTTCACTTGTGTGTGTCTCTCTCTCTCTCTCTCTCTCTCTCTCTCTCTCTCTCTCTCTCTCTCTCTCTCTCTCTCTCTCTCTCTCTCTCTCTCTCTCTTCGTGTAGGCGCTTAGCTTCCACCACCTTTTATTCCTGTAGGCGTTGGGTTTCAGCTAACCTTTCTTCCTGTAGGCGTTTATTTTCGAGTTCAATTTGTCTCTGTTCTCTCTCAGCCTGTCTTTGTTCTCTTTCCGCCTGTTTTTGTTCTTTTGCTTCTGCAAACTCCTGTAACTCTTTGCTCTTCGGGCCTAACCATTTCCCTGCTTCAATATATTCCATTAAATTAGGCATCTTGAAATTGTGGATACTTAGCTGTCCGTCAGTTAACTATAAATATAAAGAATCTGTCCCTTGCCTTTGTGCACCTTCCCTAAGTACATCACAACTCAGACTATACGTAAATTCGTAGTACTAATAATATTATTCTGTACTCACACAGTCACTCTATAAGCACTAGGTAGTGGGGGGGGGGGGTGGTATTCTATTCACTCCCTCGAATATATAACAAATAGCTGTAGAAAAATTCCTGGAAATATTGTTAAACATACATACATATATATACACGAATGAATGATAACAATAAGTGATGTCTATAAGACGCTACACGCATAGGCTAGTCACACACACACACACACACACACACACACACACACACACACACACACACACACACACACACACACTGACATCGACAAGCCCATGTAATAGAAATTTAGTGCGCATAAAAGTCAACAAAAACAATCTAGATAGGAGATGTTTTTAACGTGAGAATTACAATAATACCATATATCCGAATAACCAAGTATCATATGTAAATATAATGAAAAGAAAAAAGAAAGTATTACATCAATAATATACACAGATCTGACGTTAGACAGAAAAGGACACAGTATATTAATCCAAGACCAACACTGCACCACTGCAGAAAATACAAATCGACCTTTCGATTTACTTCCAAGAAAATATACGGTGCACCTAAGACTCCTGTTTTTGTAGTGCCTCACGAACACCTCGAAACATCACAAAAATATCCTACTCCTTACAAATACTGGACCACATACAAATAATTGCGTAACACCCGAAAACAATATATAAGACGATGAGAGCAAACAAAATGTCCAAATGGTTGGCCGACAACAATGAAGTCCTTAGTTTGTTTCTAATAGTTTCCAATAATAGCCAGGAAATGTCTGTTTGTTAATGTTTTAAAGTGACTACGACGCTCGATCCCAAAACGAATTATTGTTTTGTTGAGTGGTTACTTATTCCTTCACATGGTGATAACAAGTCCCAACTGTCGGAAAAGTTTAAGGTGATAGTAATTGTCTAAACGTCCCGTCTCGACACAGTCCGTAACGTTTTTGTACCCTGCTTGTGGAGCTGGCCCCTTATTTTATAATGTCTGTTTTGGATTCACGTTTACCGACAAGGTTAAACAGACAAAATGGCAACAAATGTCCAGCGCTTTAAATCTGTATATATATAAGTCCTTTGTGGCAAAGAAATGCGACCACTCTTACGATGACGGCGCTTGATTGTCTATTATAGAATGTTTGCTCAGTGATACGATGACGACAACAGATCGATTCAACAAAGACGAAAAATAAATCATAGTTTCAATGCAAAACACCTAGTGGAAAATCCCTCAGTAATTTTCCGTTGTACACGGCCTTGACCTCGCAAGGTCACCTCAGTCAGTACCTCAGTTTCCCTTTATCAGAATAATACGCATTAAATCTGTTTGTAAACTGAACGGAAACTTTTCCTTTTCTGTGGAGCAACAATTGTCACTTCTGTGTGTTCCCCACTTTTTAATAAGTCTCCCCTCCTCAGTTGACCTGTACTTCACCCTTGGCGCCTGTCTGTTTGCATGCGCTGACTGTCCTGGTATCAAATATACCTGTAGTGACCTTCTCATGAACTGTATTAATTCTCCGACACTTTTGAAATGCGTCGTCTGCTGGATTATGGTGATAATTGTGCGCCCGACTAATGTCTCTGACTCAGAATCCTCTTTAAGCGAAGAGTCCCCCTAAAATCTTTCTTTCAAATATCACTCAGATGTTCGTGCAATTGTTGATTGTGCTGACGTTTCGGACTTCCAGCGACGAGTTCCCATAAATACTTTACATATTACAATGGGTTTCTTGACCTGACGTAGCTTCCCAGATAATCTCTCTCATGGCACAAACTCTTTTGCACCAGAATGAGATTTGTCGTTGTCTAGGTTCTACTACTTCTACTATCTCACTGCAGAGTGGAAGCTGAACTTGCTACCTATCTCACACCACAAGTCACCACCACATCACACATCCACCAGTCAGTGAACAAGAGTTAATTTGCGCACATCAATTCCTTTTAATGACGAATGAACACGGACACACGTAACATATACATCCAGGCACAATAATTCTTTCAGAATATATCTTCCTCACAATTGAACACTTCGAATAACACTGCCTCTCAAGGCCTTTTTAATCTAATCCACCACGACAGTTTTACTAGCAACTCTCTCGGTCCGAATTCACTGGATCCAATCCACTCTGGATCTAAGCCTCCGCTAACTGTCCAACCCTCTCTCTAGGGCTAGGCTTCAACTCACTATGTCTGCTAATAACCGGGCTCAGTCTTTAATCCTTCTGTCTAAGAATTCCTATCACTGAAAATCACAGGCGGAGTTTTATCACTAACTCCCCTATTCTTCCATTTCCCGGACTGCCGACCTCTACTGTCGGTTCCCAACACTCAACTGTCCATAACGATCCGACCCTCTCCCGGTCTCAACTTCAACTGTCTTCCGTCTCCTAGCTCCACACACACTACCCCACAACCCAAACTGTCTGCATCACAATTACCCTAGCCAGCTGACTTCTCCTCAGCTCCCCCTTAAATCTGTCTTCCACCTTTCTTTGCAGCCCTCTGCCCCACAACCTTCCCCGTTTATCTTCATATTTGTCCTTTCCGGGGAATGCCCTTTCACCCCGTGAACTTGTTTATATTGTCGCATCGCTATCACGGACACTCATCTTAATGTTAATTACCCTAGGCATGTGTCAATATATATATATATATATATATATATATATATATATATATATATATATATATATATATATATATATATATATATGCACTCAACCAAATTTACTACATACTTATTAATGAAAGGTTTAGAAATGGGTTAATTAATGTAAAGACGATGCCTTGTGCTGAATGTAATAGTGATCATGTACCACTATGTGGACTAATAAAAGTAAGACTGAAGAGAGGGGGGAAAGTGGTTAAGAACATGAGACTTTATAAAGAGGTTTTGAAGGTAGATAAAGAAATTCAATAGCTAAAATACAAAGTATAAAAGAACAATGGGAAATGTTAAGAGACTCCATTCATCAAACGAGCAAAGAAATATTACCGGAGAGAAGCCAGCTAAGGAAAAATGGATGACTGAAGAAATCTTAAAGTTGATGACCAAAACAAAATAGAGAAAAAGTGATAAACAAGAATGGTTCAAAATGTTGCTGTTATGTAGCCGGGGACGCAGAGTTGGGGTGAGCGCCCAACCTTACATAAATACTCCATAGCTCGTGCATTCATCACCTCTGCAGCACAAGTCCAACTCCTGGCCTTCACGTGGCGGAACTATTTTAACTAACAGAAGAATGGGCGGCGGAAGTCACTGGCGCCGAAAAATAACCAGAATGCTCTAGATGTGTATGCACGCACATACGTACATGCATGCGTATACACGTATATGCGCGCCTACACATCTAAACTCGAGTACGACCACAGTCTGCTCTAGCAAAGGAAAGGTGCTGAAGACGGGGGCAACCAGCCAGAAACGCACCACAGAAATCAGGATGCCAAGCAATTACGCCATGAAATATGTCGACTACTGCAAAATGTTATGATGCTCGCTCTGCTTTGGACCCCCAGGCAGGTGCAGTGCCGGGCCCTATGCCTCGAAAGGGAGCAGCCAAAACAACTGGAGGTCTTTCTCAGATGTCCTGTGAAGCCGGGGGACCTGAGAATAGAGCGTCTGGCCATACCAAACAAATATTAAATATAATGAACTAGAATGCGGAGGGAGTCAGCAACAACAACAAAAACAAACCAAAAAACAAAAACTATAGAACTACAAAACATCTTGGACAGAGAAAAAGTAAGCGTGTATTGCTTGCAAGAAACTCACCTCAGCGAAAACATAGCCTTCAAAAGCAAAGGCTACAACTGTTACCGATCTGACCGAAAGAACAGGCGAAAGGGTGGGATACTGACCCTTGTAAAAAAAAAAAAAAAAAAATAAAATACCATCACTACCTCTCAAATTGAAGTTTACATGGAAGGGGCTGAGTATCAGACACTTAAACTTTTTTTTTTTTCGCGTTTCCATCATGTTTCAGGATATTGCGGTCAACACCAGCATCTTTCAGCTGTATGTTGATTCCTAGGCTAGATTACGCTCATCAGCACGCCACGACTTTCTGAACGACCGGCTCCATACTCTCATAAGTCACTTTTGCAATTCGAACCACTGCTAATTCTCGTCGCGTCACGTGACGAGAGTATTCGGAGTTAGCGGAGAAAGCTGCTAACTCCTCGGCCATGGAGCCGGCCGACTTAAACTTAAGTCAGGAAATACAGACCTACATCTGATCAATTACTACTGTCAAAGTGACCGCCCACAGACACTGGACACACTACTATTAAAAGAAAAACATATTGTGTGTGGCGATTTCAACAGCCACTCGCAGAGCTGGGGCTATGATCACATGGACCAGAGAGGAGAGAGACTGAAGACAGGCAGGATGAGAATTGAAGGTTAACCCGGTCAACAAATGCCCGTAGAAGTCGGATGTGTCGGCCTAACTACGCAAGAACGCAGCTCTGCTGTAAACAGGCACAATGCAGTCACATCCGGAAAAAAAATCCCGGTGAACGCAGAAGAAGAAGAAGAAGAAGAAGAAGAAGAAGAAGAAGAAGAAGAAGAAGAAGAAGAAGAAGAAGAAGAAGAAGAAGAAGAAGAAGAAGAAGAAGATTAACAAGCCGTCTGACTCACATACTTTCTACTCGAGATCATGGAACACTACAACTGTACACCTGACCTGGCTTTTCATTCACCAGACCTGGAGTGGAACAATACATGAATTGTTGGGAAACAATTTGGTGGCAGTGACCATCGGCCTGTCTTTCTAACTGTAGAAAATGCGCTTGTAAGTGAAAGCAGCACCCTCTCGTGGTGGAACTACACGAAAGCAGACTGTGCAATGTACAAGCATCGCACCTGCATACTGGTTAGAAACCTGAACAACGACAAAGACATAAATAAAGTAGTCGAAGAGTTTGGGAAATGCATACTGTTGCAGATCTTCAATAACACTGGACATTAGGCAGTGTTCACAAGCCTGGAGAGAAGCAATCATCATACCCCTCGTAAAATCAGGGAAATATAGTTCCATTGCCTCCAGCTACAGATAAATTAGCCTCACCAGCTTTCTCTGCAAAACAATGGAGCGCATCTTCAATCACAGACTACAGTGGTTCATTGAAAGTGAAAACATCCTTGTGTCACAGCAGACTGGCTTTAGGCAGTGCTATTCTACAGAAGATTAGGCCACCTACCTCTCTCAAAGAATTGAGGATGCATTCCAAGAGAAGAAACTGGTGCTTGCGGCATGGATAGATCTTAAGAAAGCCTTAGGCAAAGTCTGGAAAGAAGGTCTGATGAAGAAACTAAGACACTGTAAAGGCAATGTAAGAATGTCAGGCCATTGGCACCTTGCCGTCTTGACAAACGATAGTTTGTGCTTTAGAAAGGCAAAATAACTTTTACTTATGGCGGTAGCGAATGTGACTGATAAGGCCAATTCGCGCTGTAAATATCCGTTCACAGTGGGTGCATGTGAACACGTGGTCATTTCCACCATCATGCACCATCTTACGTCTCTCACGCTCGGTGTGTGACTTATCTGCAATAATTTTCTCCTTTGTCTTTATTCCATTTCTGATGTTTGCCCTCCATGCAACACGTTCAGTGGCGACTTGCTCCCAATGTGCATTATCAATGCCTGTATCAATCATGTCCCGCTTACAAACATCTTTGTATCGTAGTAGAGGCCGACCATGAGATCTCTTACCCATCTGTAATTCACCATAAAGATGTCCTTTGGTATTCTACCATCATCCATCCTCCTAACATGTCCTATCCATCTAAGTCTACGACAACTGAGCATGGAATAAACCGTCACACAACCTGATATTTCCAATACCTCAGTATTTGTGATTTTGTCTTGCCACTTAATACCAAGAATTCTTCGCAGACACCGTATATGAAAGCTGTTTAAACGTTTCTCTCGGTGTGAGTAAGTTGTCCAGGTTTCACTGCTATAAAGAAGAGTACTAAGGACACAGTCCTTTGTAAGAACGAACGAATGGGCGAAAGCATACTTGCACAACAGAAGAGCCCGAGTACAGATAGACGGACTACTACTACGTCACGGTGTTCCCCAGGGCGGAGTCTTGTCCCCCACACTTTATCTAATCTTCATCAATGATCTTGTTGCTAATCTATCGCATGGAATTAACACCGCAATGTACGCTGATGACCTGGTTCTATGGAGCATAAATGAACATGCATCAGTGGCCATGTTATCGCTACAAAGAGCTTTAGATGCATTTGTTGCATGGGCAAATAAATGATGTGGCAGCAAAAACACTGACAAGTGCAGCATCACTCTACTTACCCTCTCTCCAAAACAAAAGGCAGAGATCATCCAGATAAATGAATACTCCCAGGAGAAGATAAAGAACCAAAATACCTAGGAGTAACGTTTGTTGGCATGCTGACATGGAGAAAGCACATCAACAAAGCAGTAGCAAAAGCCAGAAGGAAAATACCATCATAAGAAAGTTAGCTGGAACCACATGGGGAGCCAGTGGGAAAGTACTTAGCAAAGTTTATCAACAGAGCATACGACCACATCTAGGATAAGGGTCAACTACGTGGTGTTCGGCATAAAAAACCACACTACAAGAGCTGGACAAGGTGCAAAATCAAGCACTTAGAGTCACCACAGGAGAGATGAGATCAACCCCTATAGTGGAGATGGAGAAGACGGGGAGGACACAGGCACTGAGAGAGCGCAAAGATTCGAAAACACTAATACAAGCAAAAAAGTTCCTCAGCTTGTCATTCCACCCTATGAAGAACAGATTTGAAAACCTAGCTATGGGGAGATTGAAAACAAGCAGTTGTATCCACCAGGCCAAACAACTCTGCAGAGAAACCACCGATCTGCCCACAGTTGGTATCCCCCTGAAAACTATTCCAGAGCGAACTCCATGGAACGATGAACATAGACTATCACTACAAATCCAGACAAAAGTGAGAGAAATATTTGACAAGGAAGAACAGAACAGTGTACAGCGCATAACAGCCACTCATGATGGCTGTGTCCTCGTTGACAGATCGATGGGGACTCAAACCAACTGAGCTATTGTGTGAAGTTTCAAATCCCACTCGACACTTGCGTATCTCATGTTTCATGGATAATCCCAGATCCCCGTGATACCTATGTGGATTGCTGTCCTACGTGACTGCTAACATCATGTAAACACTCCGGATCTTTCTCTCTCGACTAGTGTAGAAATCTCTCGAAAAGACGAATATAGCTTTCCCAAACTATTTTAAGATCAGACGGGAGTTCACTCGCCTAGTTACGAACGATAGGATTTTCCGCCGAGTGAAGACACGTGACCTGGGTGGTTTCGTCACATACCCAAGAGCATATCATTTTTCACGGAGAATATCCTAGGGTCGCCCATATTTACTCTATTGCTGTAACAAGACCCCCGGGGCTTGGACAGGTATGTTACCAATAGTTATATACCCAGTCTTTGGTCCGACCTTTCTTGATGAAGAATACTCACAGTACCTCTGGATCCGAGTCTACATAGATGGGTCAGCACAAAATGCTGTTCGAAATGGAGGAGCGGGAGTGTACATAGAATACCCAAATAATACTAGGGACACGGCCAGGGTACCAACCGGAAAGTGCTGCCATAACTATGATGCTGAAATTGCGGCAATCAAGATAGCAGCAGAGAAATTACTAACTACCAGCCATGGTACACAACCTGTGGTGCTATTGACAGATGCAAAATCAATACTCGAGGCGCTCCTGTCTGGGAAATTACCAGTACTAAGGACACTACTTTCTGAACTGAGCAGTCAGCATAAGGTCACCATACAGTGCATACCATCCCACTGTGGAGTACCCGGAAACGACAGAGCAGATGGATTGGCTAAGGAAGCAGCAAAATAAGAACAGCCTGATGCGCCTGTTAATACCACTAAAAGAAAATAATGATCAAATCAGTCAGAAAGAAAGCCACCAAAACCTGCTTAAGACGACTACCACGTTATGGATAGACCAGAACAAGTCACAATATTCTGCGCCTCAGAACAGGACACAATAGATTACGCCACCACATGTATACAAAATTCATGATTGGGGAATCAGCCATGTGCGCATGCGCATTGGCGTCGCAGACATCAGAGCACATACTCTAAGACTGCCCAAAATACAACATATCTAGGCAAACCTTCTGGTCTAGAGAGACAACAGTAGAAGATAAACTCTATTGACCGTTGAGTGAACTAAAAAAGACAGTTAAATTCATTCAAGAGACAATATTGCAGTTATAGACATATTTCAAGCGAACGAAAAAAAAGATGAAGATAAACAAGAATATTATGAAATAAATAAAGAAATTTGAGATAATTGTGTGAAGGCAAAAGAAAGTTGGTTGAACGAGCAGTGTAAGAAAATTTAATTAAATTCTATTAAAAATTCTATTTAAAACAAACAAAAATATGCACAAACAAATCAGTGAGCTCACAGGAAGAAAAATAAGAATAAATAAAGGGTGTTTGAAATCAACAACAGGAACGATATTATTGGAGGAAGATGTTATAATGCAGAGGTGGAAAGAGTATATAAGAGAATTACATAATGGAGAAAGGGGAGAATTAACAGAAGAAAGTAACGTAAAAGATCCACCTATTCTAAAAGAAGTCGCTGACGCTATCAAACATATGAATCTTAAAAGGAAAAAACCGCTTGGCTAGATGTAATCACAATAGAAGAATTAGAAGTACTGGAAGAATTTGGAGTAGATATATTAACAAAGATGTTAAATGATATTGGTATATATGGTATGCTGAAATCTGTATTTATAGCTATACCAAAAACACCAGGAGCAATTGAATGTGAAGATTTTCTTACGATTAACCACATGAAGCAGAGGTTTCCAATCCACGGCCCGTGGGACACTTGTGGCCCGCCAGCTGTCAGAAACTGGCACTCGAGGCCTGGAGCAATCATTTTCCGCAATAACCGTTATAAAAAAAAAAAAAAACAGGCACCGTTCCAGACTAATCGACAGTAACCTAGCTGCGCTTATGACTTTGGGCACGACATATTTGTGCCCAGACATTGATAAACTGGCATCTGAACTTAAGTAACTGGTTATGAAGAACAGTTACAATTGTAAATTAATTATTACATTAATAGCGATTTTCGAAACTGATTTAAAATTTAAGTTAAGAAAGGTAAGAATAATATTGCACGACTTTTATAATTTTATAACATTGTGGCCCGCTTACCTACCGAAAATAGTAGATATGACCCTCTGCTTGAAAAGCTTGGGAACTACTGGCATAAACCATGTCACTAAGCTTCTACTCAGAATTATAATGAGAAGAACAAGAAAGAAAATAAAAATGGAAATTGGTGAAGAACAGAATGGATTTGTGGAAGGAAAGAGTACAAACAATGCAATATATTCGTCTTCTTCTTCTTCATTCATCCGGAGTGTGTGTTTTTTCCAGACGTTTTTGCGTTGTGCCTATTTATCTGCGCCGTTAGGCCAACATATCCGACCTTAGCGGGCGTGTGTTGACCGGGTTATCCTTCCCGGGCAATATATTCATTACGGACACTAATAGAAAGGTCAATAGAGACACAGAAAGACATATATTTGTGCTTTATAGATTATACTAAGGCATTTGATAAAGTGAAACATGATGAAATTATTAAAATGTTGGAAGATATCAACATTGATGGAAAAGATCTGAGAATAATAATTTAAAAAAAATATTTACTGGAACCAGGTAGCAGCAATTAAAATGGGAAATAAAAAGGAAAATCATGAACAAATAAGGCTGGGAGTACGACATGGATGTTTTTTGTCACCGGATTTCTTCTTCCTCTATAGCTAAGTGATAATAAAAGAGATTATGGTTGTGGGGTAAGGGTATCCCCTATCAAAGGACAAGTAAGGTGCCTCCTTCCATCGGCTAGCCTAAGGGACACCCCTGAGCAAGGTGGAGTACCCGTTTAGCCCCCCCCCCCCCCGCCCCCACAAGGTAACGTGAAGCCATGGGAGCAAGCGGTGGATCGAACTTGGGAAGTAGTACATTATGTTAAGGAGACGATGCGAATGATGTACAAGGATTAGGATTAGGAGGGAACATCATTCTGTTGAGGGAGAAAATCGTGGGAACTTTCGATGGGTCGTGGCGGGGAAGCGGGTGGCTGAGTGAAAAAATATCTGGGTCATGGCGGGAAGTAATATTTGTTGGCTGTGTGAAAAAATATCTGGGTCATGGGGGAAAAAGGTGGCGGGCAAAGTCGATGAGAATTTTGATGGTAAAAGTGGAATCGTGGGGTTGTGGCGAGAAAGATGTGTGTGTGTGTGTTTTTTTTATTTTTTTTATTTTGAAAATCTGGCTGTTGTTGAGTATGGTTGTTTTGAAGTGGGGTGTACTTGGTCTATAGTAAAAAGTGTCTAGTTGGTGATGGGTCGAAGTGGTCCTGTTGGCATATGGAGGTTTGAACCCCCGGTCGGTAACTATATGTTATGTTGTCTACTTCTTTCTGTGAGGGCCAAGCATAACCGTGGTCGTGTGATGCTCAAAGGGTGGTTGCGTGTAGAGAGTGTGAAACTCGAACCGTTGTTAGGAAACCACGGTGATGCTCAAGAGGTGGTCGCGTTTTGTGAGTCTGGGAGTCGAACCAGTGGTAGAACAACTATTGGTGATGCTCAAGAGGTGGTCGCGTTTTGTGAGTCTGGGAGTCGAACCGGTGGTAAAACAACTATTGATGATGAGCAAGAGGTGGTCGCGTTGTGTGAGTATGGGAGTCGAACAGGTGTTAGACCAACAACTATTCGTGATGATCACAGGGTGGTCACATAGTGGTCAACCAGTGGTCAAGCGGGTCAAATGAGGAAATTTTAGGGAAAAGTGGTTGTAATGATATGGTGATTATCAAAGGGTGGTAATGCAGTGGTCAAGCGGTCAAATGAAAAAAATTTACGGAAAAGTAGTTGTAATGATATGGTGATGATTAAAGGGTGGTCGTGCAGTAGTTAAGCAATGGTCAAGTGAGGAAATTTTAGCGGAAAGTAGTTGCAATGATATCGTGATGATCAAAGGGTGGTAAATTAGTGATCAAGTAGTGGTCAAGCAGTGGTCAAGTGAGGAAATTTTAGCGGAAAGTAGTTGTAGCGACATGGTGATGGTCAAAGGGTGGTAAATTAGTGGTCAAGTGGTCGAGTGACCACTTAAATTGTAGAGGACGGTGTGCGTAAGATTATGGTAGTGGTTAAAGTAATCGATGACGTGGTCAAGCACTGGTCAAGTGACAACTTAAATTGTAGGGGAAAGTACTGTAGTGCAACGGTAGTGGGCAAAGCGAGGAGGAATCAGTAGTAGTGATAATAGTACTAGCGATATTAGTTGTAGCGACAACAATAGTAGTTGGTGCCTTGCTAGAGACACAAGTCTTTTTATTGAGGTGTGTAAAACTCACACAAACACAAAGAAGGTCATACAAACACACATACATACAGACAAGACACAAACACACACATACAGACACACAAGGACAGACATCTCATACCATTACTACTGTCACCGCACCATCAACTATACACAAGTACACACAGACAGACACACTCACCCATACACACTTGATACACACAAATACAAAGACAACCATACACACGTACAAACAAGAACAAAGACACAGACACACAAAGACAAAGACATGAACAGTGACACACACCCATATCCTCTTCCATACATACAGACATCACAAGTACAGACATCACAAGTACAGATATTCAAGTACAGACACAGACACAGGAACACAAAGAAGCAAACACGTGATGCATACAGACATCACAAGTACAGACATCACGAGTGCAGACATTACGAGTGCACGCACACACACACACACAAATACAGACACATACACAATTGTAAACACAGACATCAACTACACACATCTCCTACCATTACTACTGTTACCACAACAACTACACAAAGACAACCCCACACACACACACACACACACGTGCACACTTGTACATACAGACATCACATGTGCAGACAAGTACACACCCATCTCCTACCCTTACTACTGTGACCACAGCTATACACAAGTACACACGTACAAGCACGAACAGTGACAAATACACATACAGACATCACAACTGCACATACACACAGATGAACACAAAGAAGCAAACACGTACAGACACAACCATACATACACGCAAAGACAGACACACGCGCATAAACAAACAACAACACACGTACAGACAAGAACAAAGATCCACACAAGTATACACAACTCCTACCCTTACTACTATCACCACAGCTATACACAAGTACACACGTACAAATACGAACAGTGACAAATACACATACAGACATCACATGTGCAGACAAGTACACACCCATCTCCTACCATTACTACTGTCACCACAGCTATACACCAATACACACAGATAAACACAGACGCATGCCCACAAGAATATCACAAAAATAAATACACAAAAGCGCATACCCTTTTTGTCCGAGAAAACCCCTACGTCATCAGCGCCATATGCAAAACTCATTAAGTGGGCGGTCGGTAGCATGAGTCATCGGTCGTGGGGAAGCGGGTGGGTGGTTCCGTGAGAAAAGCCCGGTGTTGTCTAGAAAACCGCCACGTCAGCTCTGTAGTGTCGTGTGCACAACCAGTGTATAAAATAGACGGCGTCTCTTGTGAGCTCAGTCGCTCTACAGCAGATATTGTTCACGTGCTGACTTGACTAGCCTTCGCTGCAGAGTTATTTGTGAATCAGGCTGGTGTGAGTCGCTTAGCAGTGTTCGTGTAGTGAGCAGATATTGTTCACGTGCTGACTTGGCTAACCTTCGGTACAGAGGTATTTGTGAATCAGCCTGGTGTGAGTCGCTTAATGTAGTGACATGTCGGCATCTGATTGTTGATAAAACAGTGAAACATATATTGTTGTGTATTTGTAACAGAGGAGGAGACGAATGCAACAGATCTACACGAAGGCCTGGCAGTAGTTGCTGGATATCTTGCTTTATTAATAAAACTTCAGTAGACATAAACTTGACATACAATTCTAGATGGTAACATCACGTCCTGCCAGCATGGCCTCCAGTTGGTAACTAATATGTTTCCCACCCCCGCGTCACAGCTTGAGCGTCCCTAGTTACATCTCAACGGGATGCTCAGCCGTGCATTGTATACTAGACCTTTTCCCTTGCACACCCATCTAATCCCCTTAACAGAGACACTCTGTTATATTCCTCTCTACCCTCAGCGAGACTTTTCCCCGAAAAGTCTTAAACCCAAAACTTACTTAACATCCTCAACACATAACAAGAAAAAACACAGCAAAAAAACATCTAAATAACACATAACCTGGGACTTTTTATAAGCCTACATTTTCTTATCACCGGAGTCTTCTTGACTCTTACTATCTTCATCGTTAATCACTACTCCCTTATTACCTAACTTCTCTTGAGATCCATAGCCATCCGCTACTACTATCTACAACACCACTTTATTCTTCTTCTTCTTCTTTGCGTTCATCCGGAGTGTTTTTTCAGATGTGATTGCGGTGTGTCTAGTTAGGCACCCTTGGATCGAAACCCTTAGGCCAACACATCCGGCTTTTAGCGTGCATTTTTGACCAGGTTAGCATTCCTGGGAGACTCTCACTTTTGTGGTACTGTCCACCTCCCAGCTGGTAAAGTTGGAAGAG
Organism: Cepaea nemoralis; assembly: GCA_014155875.1. Classification (NCBI taxonomy): domain Eukaryota; kingdom Metazoa; phylum Mollusca; class Gastropoda; order Stylommatophora; family Helicidae; genus Cepaea; species Cepaea nemoralis. The sequence continues at coordinate 37,522 of JACEFZ010012819.1, forward strand.
TCGGAGACTGCACGGTCATCCCTCAAATGAAGGCAGGGACAGTCCATAGCATTTTTCCGCCATCCTGGGTGGCTTCCATAATTGCAGGGCCGGCACATAGCGCCCTGGTACTGGGCACACAGAGGGAATCGTCACGTCCTGCTCATGGCTGCTTTAATTCCTCACTTCAATATATTGGGCATTTCGTTCACCCCGAGCCTTTCCCGCACAAACCAAGCTGGTCTGCAGTCAGTATCCAGTAAGCGAGTTTTTCGGACATGTGCTTGTCGTTGTGTCCGTCAGAGCTGTTCCAGACACGTCGGACATTCGGAAACTACCTAGTCAGAGCTGTTCCGAACAAGAGCGGCATTCGGAAACTAGGTAGTCAGAGCTGTTCCTAGCACAAGAGACAATCGGACGAGACAATTCACTCGGACGTAATTGCGTAGTGTCAATTTTTAGTTTGCCACCCGTAGGCCGACACTTCCGACTTCCGGCGGGCATTTTTTAATGAGGTTAGCCTTCCTCTGCCACTTTATTCAACCTCTCGTGGATTATCCTATAACTATCTGCCATCAGTACTTAAGCCTTAAAAACTTCTTCTTCTCTTCCACAAGCAATCCGCTTAAACCCTCATTAAATTCTAATTTTTCCTCTATTGTCATCATGTACATGTATATCTGACCTCAATTATAAAAATTCAAAATGCCATACTCTTCTGAAAACACTTCATACTCTCTATCATTATCATCAACATGAGTACGCCATAAACCCTTACCCTAAATTCAAGCATCTTGAAGCCATTCACACTATAGGAAGACAAAGAATCGGTGGCCACCGGAGAGCAAAGAACAAGAACTCTTCCTCACAAAACCATACTCACATTTACCCCACCATGTCGCCCTGAGACTTTATGCAGTAAAGTCTAAAAAAAAACAAATACCTATCTCTCACAACCCACTTATTATGGCAACACTTCTACCAGCTTTCTTATCATATCCCCGAAACTCACCTATTTTATGTATATTACATAATCTCTGACTACTACAGTTTGTGCTGACATCCACAGCACCAAACACCAAAAATATTATTCACCCCTAAATGTCTATTTATTACAGACACCACTGATATTATGGCTCTGAACGTTACCTCAGCCACAGCAACCTCGAATTGTAATGTCAACCACAAAACACATCCCGAGGACACAAATCAAAAGGTCCATTATGTGCCCTACTACTCAAAACCTCCTCCAACATTATAAACATCACCTACATAACCTAATCTCTTACCCTTACATACATCGATCCAGCAACCCAGGGATATACTTCATATCAGCTTCCTCATATCTCTGAAGCTAGCTTAATCTATGATACTCAAGGCATAAGCTGAAACCCTCAGCAACCTAATAGTATTATCAATGTCCATTTATTATGGGCATTATCTCCCTAAAACCTCTAACTTCTCAATTTATGCCGTATCTACAGCAACAACAAAAAATACTACTAGTGACCTCATGTCTGTGAACGTCCACTCTATTCTATACTATATCAGTTTCTTCTGCAATCAATTTGTCCACATATCACGGACCCCCTTTTTTCACGCAAACTTCATGGCATTCATTCCATGTTCGATCATCATCTAAAAAAAATAATATTGACAATGTTCATTTATTATGAACATACTTACTTCCCCTTACGATTGTTCATCGTTTAATCCCCCAACTACTGTACTGATATCCACAGTCCCGTCTATGATTACTCCCAGACTAAAACAACCCCTCGCATGCCAAACATGGCACTCAGTCCATGTACGTTCCTATTAACGCATCTCTCTTAAACATCCATGGCATTCATCGTTCATTTATTATGAACGTATCTAATTTAGTCCTTGACCATTATGATATGTGCTGGTATCCATAGCCTCATCTATAGTCACCCCCAGACTAAAGCAAACCCGCCACATTCTGAACATGGCACTCAGTCCATGTGTGTTCCTATTAACGCTAACACCGCCCTCTTAATTTATAAGCATTTCTTACGTCTACTTTTCTTAAAACCTGTAAGCCACTACTAAGCTCATGGCACTTACTCCATGTTTATCCCAGGATAACCCACTCTAAACTCTAAGGCAATTATGTCTCTCTTTATAGTCCAAAGTCGTTTGCTTATTATTATCTGAACGAATGATCCTATTACTTATTCAATAAGGCCTAGTCTTATTGATCCAAACCAACTCTTTACTCGGAGCAAAATAATAACAGTTATTTTTTAAAAAAACAAGTCTTAACAGTCATCAACTTAATATACTGATTTTAAATAAGGCAAAATAACTGAAACCACAAATTATGAGTCATTAAAAACCAAGCGTAATTCAAAACAGAACGCCCCCCCCCCCCCTTAATTATCCAATCATCATTTATCCCCAACATTTTCAAAATAATTTACATAATGAAATAAGAATCATGTTCAACCAAAATCAAACTACTTATTGCAATCAACTAATATTAGTCGCTTTTATGGACTAACTAGCTGACCCGGCCCGGCTTCGCCCAGACCCTGGTGGGAGCATCT
>JACEFZ010012820.1:0-25000 GCA_014155875.1 Cepaea nemoralis
ACTTTTTTTTTTACAAAATTCTTTGGGTATCTCATAAGAAGTGGATCGCTTTGTCGTCACAGCGAGTACGTCGGAAGGGAAGAGAGGCAGGGGGAGACCCAGAGAGAAGATGCTGGACGGTTTGACATTATGGCATGGAGGAGCTTCGGTATCAGATTTGTTTGGCAGTACACGAGACAGAAGGTTGTGGACAGACATAATCATCAACGCCACATGACGTGAACTATATGCAGAGACACTATAAACCAGTGGTTCTCAACCCTTTTTGGCCCGTGCCCCCCTTCACCATATTTTCAGAACGTCATCCCCCCCCCCCCTTTTCGTATTTCCTACCTAAATATTCCCTCCTCCCGCCCCTAAACAGTATAGGTAATAATGGAAACACATACTAAAACAAGTCTAGACGTCCACATAAAACGTGATTTGTGGGTCTACTTACTTTGTAAAATGAATTTTAGAAGGGTGAGACGTACAGAACCGTAAAGTATGGAGAGAAAAGCAAGATTAAACAATCGGTTCTTGCATTAATGCGATCTTGAAATAATCTTCATCCACCCCTCCCTGGAAACCCCAAAATTCCCCGCTGCGGTGGAACGGGGGGGGGGGGAATTCCCCACCGGTTGATATCCACTGCTATAAGCCAAGTCCATCTCTTTGCATAAAAAGTGTCCTGTACTTAAATTTTTAATGTTAAACCATATTTTTAAAAAATTTACAACACAGTGTTTTTATTTGTATATTATTAAAACACTCACCAGTGACGCAATTGATGTCATCGACACAAGAACCAGTCTTCTGGTCAAAGCGCTGCTTGGGGGAGCACTCCTTATAGACGGCTTCATTGTCAACACACTCGTAGTATTCGAAACATATATCCTCGACTGGAATGGTGGTGCCATCTTCTCTCTTGCTGCATATGTCTGTGGGTAATGTAAGAATACTACGTATATGCAGGGAACATTGAAAGAGCAAATTATACGAGTTAACTATTTAAGTGCCATGGGGTGATAAATCGTCCGTCTTATTCAAACTTCCCGTTATTGACATGGGTTTATACATCAAACAATATTTAAAATATCAATACAGTAGTTTTCCCTATGCAACCCCCGTTCATTTCATAGTAATACAACATGCTTGCTACCATATTAACAACTTTTAAGTCATAAATGTGACACCCCCGTACTTCCCTTTTTCCGCCATACATTATTGTTTGGTCCAAACTTACATTTTATTTGGCACTGAATCAGTTAACAGAACCCTTTGCCTTTTCTTCGGTGACTGTACAATTGCATTCGATAGAATAAAACATGTCGGCATGATAAAGATCCCAACAGATTATCAAATATTTGGGACAGAACTTAGGCTTGCAAGGATATATACTGGAAACAACAAGCTGCCATTAACATTTATAATCAAGTATGTCAATGCCAGCCTGTCAAGAGAGGAGAGGGTCAGTGATGCATAATATATTCAGGCGTCTTTTCATCATCATGTGCTATGCCGGTAAGCGTGGGCGGACGTGTGTTACCATCTCACTCGATCACCAGAATCGTGGATAAGCTCAGTGTTCTTGTCTCGACCATTCAACGTGGTCAGGCCATCCAGGTATTTACTCCTTTGCCCTCATCTTGTTCTCTTCCCCTCGACCAACAAATTATGACTCACTACGTCTAAGATGCTTTGTGGAGACTTTTACCAGATGTAAGACATATTTACCAATGAAAACCTGTCGATTGAGGTGTTAAAAAAGAGTGTTGAAGTGCTATATAGAATTTATACTGTTGCATACATGAGAAACATGGGCAAAGAAGAGACAAGCTGAAGGACATATAATTGTGTTGTGCCTTCCCTTGCTTTAAACTCAAGCATGGTGCATACACGTGCTGCTGCTTCTAGTGCAATGGATTGTTTTGTCCTTTTACCAGTGTCCTTCGCCATCATTCAGAGTTCAGGGGTACTTGTAATTTATGTCCCGGTGTCAAGGACGAGAAGTCAACATTATCGTCCATCTAACCGGTGTAGGGGTTGAACAAGTTACCTCGGCATCAGCACACCGGATGTTTAAGAACGAGCGCTAATTCCGCCAATCTGATCTGCAACTTCTATTCTTATGCTATATGTTTTTGTAGAATATGCCAAACTGTCCTTTTCTTTGAAATAGTGTCCGTCGATTGTCTTTGCAATAATATCCCACCCTCTCTTTGTTCTTCTTACCACAAACGCGTCAGTGTATACAATTACATCGCCAGGATGTGAACCATCTTCAACCATCTGTGGTTAGTCTCTTTACCTATATACTTCTATTGAGCAAGCACTGAGAATTCAAGTATACCACGCGAGATGACGGACAATGGAGGCAACAAAAGCCAGGGAAATAGAATTCATCTTGCTATTATTAATAACTGCCATGTAAGCAAAGAATAGTTTGGATTGGTTTGATTTGTATAGTATGACTTTCATTGCACACTGATATCTTCAAACGTCTACCAGTCTCCTGTCATAGATCACACAAGATGAATCTCAGCACAGTGCATCAACTCCGTTGCAATTCCAAATGCTGATAGATTGTTGATGTGCGCAGCGTGTCCATGGACCCTCTAATGGCCATTCGCTCGCCTGCCGACACGGTAGTCATCGGTTCGATCCGTACGGGGCGTATTCGAAATTGTTTAATTGACTTGGAATTTCATGTCTACCCAGATTAATATTGGCACCAGGAAATGTCTTAGGAAACACAGGTGGTCGGCATGGTACTCACCACGGAGTGCCAAGTGGTCTATACAAATATGAATTTACCATCCTATGCCCAGTGCGCCTAAGGCGGGTACTTACGTTACTACATACACACCTTTCTTGTATATTCTGATGGCTTGGCTCCTATATTTACGTTACTACATACACACCTTTCTTGTATATTCTGATGGCTTGGCTCCTATATTTACGTTACTACATACACACCTTTCTTGTATATTCTGATGGCTTGGCTCCTATATATACGTTACTACATACACACCTTTCTTGTATATTCTGATGGCTTGGCTCCTATATTTACGTTACTACATACACACCTTTCTTGTATATTCTGATGGCTTGGCTCCTATATTTACGTTATTACATACACACCTTTCTTGTATATTCTGATGGCTTGGCTCCTATATTTACGTTATTACATACACACCTTTCTTGTATATTCTGATGGCTTGGCTCCTATATTTACGTTACTACATACACTGCTTACTTTTATGTGCAGGCTTGGCTCCATATTCCGATCCATATTCTGTTGCAGGTGTGGGTTTACCTCCGGGTGTGGATGGAGTTACTGGTTCAGGTTGGTATTCTGTTGCAGGTGTGGGTTTACCTCCGGGTGTGGATGGAGTTACTGGTTCGGGTTGGTATTCTGTTGCAGGTGTGGGTTTACCTCCGGGTGTGGATGGAGTTACTGGTTCGGGTTGGTATTCTGTTGCAGGTGTGGGTTTACCTCCGGGTGTGGATGGAGTTACTGGTTCGGGTTGGTATTCTGTTGCAGGTGTGGGTTTACCTCCGGGTGTGGATGGAGTTACTGGTTCGGGTTGGTATTCTGTTGCAGGTGTGGGTTTACCTCCAGGCGTAGATGGAGTTACTGGTTCGGGTTGGTATTCTGTTGCAGGTGTGGGTTTACCTCCGGGTGTAGATGGAGTTACTGGTTCGGGTTGGTATTCTGTTGCAGGTGTGGGTTTACCTCCGGGTGTGGATGGAGTTACTGGTTCGGGTTGGTATTCTGTTGCAGGTGTGGGTTTACCTCCGGGTGTAGATGGAGTTACTGGTTCGGGTTGGTATTCTGTTGCAGGTGTGGGTTTACCTCCGGGTGTGGATGGAGTTACTGGTTCAGGTTGGTATCCTGTTTCAGGTGTGGTTTCTGGTTCGGATGGGTATCCCGTTTCAGGTGTGGTTTCTGGTTCGGAGGGGTATCCTGTTTCAGGTGTGGTTTCTGGTTCGGAGGGGTATCCTGTTTCAGGTGTGGTTTCTGGTTCGGAGGGGTATCCTGTTTCAGGTGTGGTTTCTGGTTCGGAGGGGTATCCTGTTTCAGGTGTGGTTTCTGGTTCGGAGGGGTATCCTGCTTGAGGTGTGGTTTCTGGTTCGGAGGGGTATCCTGCTTGAGGTGTGGTTTCTGGTTCGGAGGGGTATCCTGCTTCAGGTGTGGTTTCTGGTTCGGAGGGGTATCCTGTTTCAGGTGTGGTTTCTGGTTCGGAGGGGTATCCTGTTTTCAGGTGTGGTTTCTGGTTCAGAGGGGTATCCTGCTTGAGGTTGTGGTTTCTGGTTCGGAGGGGTATCCTGTTTCAGGTGTGGTTTCTGGTTCGGAGGGGTATCCTGTTTCAGGTGTGTTTCTGGTTCGGAGGGGTATCCTGTTTCAGGTGTGGTTTCTGGTTCGGAGGGGTATCCTGTTTCAGGTGTGGTTTCTGGTTCGGAGGGGTATCCTGTTTCAGGTGTGGTTTCTGGTTCGGAAGGGTATCCTGCTTGAGGTGTGGTTTCTGGTTCGGAGGGGTATCCTGTTTCAGGTGTGGTTTCTGGTTCGGAGGGGTATCCTGTTTCAGGTGTGGTTTCTGGTTCGGATGGGTATCCTGTTTCAGGTGTGGTTTCTGGTTCAGGTTGATATGGCACTGGGGTTTCCTCTGTTTGGGGTCTGTACTCTGTTTCTGGGGATGCCGTTGGATAAGACGGATCTGGTGTGTATCTACCGCAGACTGTAGCCACTAAGGCTAGCGACAAGACGACCTGCATATACCTCATTTTGTCAAATGTTCCGCTCAGTTCCTCTATGGAAACAATATAGGCATCATTCATTAACTGTATGTTTATTTAGAAAAATACTGTGTATAGTAAACCCACTAGCAAATAATCTAGTGAAAGCATCACCGTTTCATATGTGGCGGGCTGGCTGTGTGAACTGTGTTCAAAGTTTCAAAACTAATATCACCATCACTCATTATTTTATTCAAACGAACCATTTTCTTCCCGCTTTAACTGTGAGCACTTATTGTTTACATTCACTTTTGAGAGAGTGGCAATACATGTGCTCCATTTTTAGATATCTAGTGGTAAATAAAGTATTATGTCACGCACATTTGATATAAGAAAGAAACACATTTGCCACTGGATATTCTACCTATACTCTTAACTGTACTTAACAGCACCGACGGCAACAGCAACACAGAACGATAGCGACGACAAATAGTGCGGCTATTTCATGATGGCATGCAGGCAAGAGTACAGGAAAATGGTGAAATGTCTGAGCCCTTTCCTGTCACCAATGGAGTGAAACAAGGATGGGTCCTGGCACCAACACTGTTCAGCCTCATGTTTTCAGCTATGTTAACGAATGCCTTTGAGAACAACGACATTGGAATAGACATCAACTACCGCATGGATGGAAAGTTATTCAATCTCAGAAGGCTGAAAGCTAAAACAAAATTGTCAGCGACACTGTCAGAGAGCTCCTGTTTGCTTATGATTGCGCTCTATACGCCAACTCAGAGGCGGACATGCAACATAATGTTTCAGCTTTCTCACATGCCTGTGCCACCTTTGGGCTCAATATCAATTTGGAGAAGACTGTAGTTATGTACAAGCCAGCTCCAGGGAATAATCACACTGTGTGGAATATCAAAGTGAATGGTCATAGTCTAAGTGTTGTGGACAAATTCACCTATCTTGGCAGCACTGTGTCACAATCTGTCACAATTGATGATGAAGTGAATGCAAGAATCTCCAAGGCCAGCGCGGCCTTTGGCAGACTGTACAAGAATGTATGGGACAGAAATGGAATAAGCCTGCAAACAAAGCTAAAAGTCTACAAAGCAGTTGTATTATCTACACTGCTATATGCTTGTGAAACCTGGACTGTTTATCAGCGACACGCTAGGAAATTAAACCACTTCCACACAGTCTGCCTTAGAAAGTTACTGAAGATTAAATGGCAAGACAAGATCCCAGACACTGAAGTCCTAGAAAGAGCGCCCATGCCCAGTATCCACACTCTACTAATGAAGAATCAGATTCGCTGGGCTGGTCACTTGACTCGCATGCCAGATCACAGGCTCCCTAAACGAATTTTGTACGGCGAGTTGCGTTGTGGTAAACGCTCCCGAGGCGGCCAGAGGAAACGCTTTAAAGACACTGAAAATCTCACTGAATGCTTTTGGAATTCATCATGACACCTGGGAGACTGCAGCCAGAGACCGAAATTCGTGGCGTGCATCATTACGCAAGGGTGCAGTCATATGTGAGGCAACCAGGACTGCAAGAGCTGTGAAGAAAAGGCAGGACAGAAAAACCACTGCAGGAAATCCTCCTCCAGAAACGTCAAGCATTCTTTGTCCACATTGTCAAAGAACATTTCGAGCCAAAATAGGCCTTATCAGCCATCTTAGAACCCACGCCTCCATACTTTCAACTCCACTGAATGAAATGAATGGTCATCATCATTCTTGATGGACAAACACCACTTAACAGCACCGACGGCAACAGCAACAGAGAACGGTAGCGACGACAAATAAAATAAAAACGACAGCATTAACATTGACAACATCAAAGTTGACAACAAGAACAATGACAAGCATGGATACGGCAACAACAACCACAACGACGACAACAACAATGTAAACAACAACGACGACAAAGACAATAACAATAATAGTATCAACGACGACGAGTACTACAATACAAGAACCAACAATAACAACCCTACAACAACTACGACGACATTAACAACGACGGCAACAACAGCAACATTGCGGCGACGAAAACAGCAAACTTGGTAGCAGTGACAACAATGACACTCCTAATAACAACAACAAGAACAATGACGATAACAACAACGTGGTATGAGTGCCGCTCCTGAAGAAAGCAATAGCAAATTGCTGAACGTAAACTTGCCCAATAATGACAAATAGCCAAACAATGCTGGGGTTGACTGCGACGACCTGTAAAGGATATGCAACTAACTAACCGAACGTTTGTTTTTCTTCATAGATTGAAACTATAGAAGTGTATCAATTAGAATGTGTGTGTTCGAGTTAAGCAAAAGTGTCAAGCTCAAGTACTCGATTGTTCATATTTTAGAACAATTTCTCGCATTATTTTCGCATGTTATCAGATTCTTATTTTTCTTCGTTGACCTTCAGACATCGATATAAATTAATCCGAAGGAAACAGCAGTCACCTTAAGGATATTGACATCTTCATAACTTTTGGTTTCAAATGGAGCGGGTTAGGTAAAAATCCTGTGTTTTTTATTTTTTAAGTTCTGCAGTCACCCGCATCATTTTTTTTGTGTGTGTGTGGAAAGGGGGGGGGATGTTTGTAATTTCTTGGCACCATTACGTTCAGTAGTTTACCATTGCTTTATGAACACCATTGAATGAAAATACAAGGCAAGGTGGTCTGCTGCCAAGCCGCCCGCAACTGTGTTTCTAACGCGGTATGCGGGATTGCGAATTGCAGTTGGTAGCTCCTTCGCCACAAGCCGGTGCACCCCTTGATTCACGTGTATTTGTCTAGTTCTCTGCGTGAGCTCCTACGTTGAGGTTTCTGTCATAGAATGTTAACCCTATTATATAGCGCAGATTCCAATTAATTATTGTTTGTAGTTTACTAGTAATTGTTTTATGTTCTCAAAGTTTCTTATCCCTAAAGTGTAGTACTGATTTAACGTTAGAACTAAATATTCTAAGTTTAATGCTATTTTGAATTTCCTTTGACTTCCACAAATTTCCAAGTGCTTTAAAAGTTGCTCTTGCCTCTTATATTCTTATTTTAATATTTCCATCTGTTCCCCTTCCCTTGTCTACATTGCTACCTAGATAGATGTGTAGTTTCGCATTTCGAGGTGCGGTTTCGCCAAAAGAAGATTGGGTTATCAGTAGTGTTGTCAGCTGTAAGTAATTCTATTGTTTTGTTGTTTTTGTTTTTGTTTTTTTTCCTCTCAGAAGTCATCAAATTCAAAACGCCTAAAGGAACATGATCAATTTCACGACATGTGAATTCGTATGTCTATCAGAATGCATTCTGTTTCGTTGCTTTTGGCTGTATTTGTGTGTGTGTGTGTGTGTGTGTGTGTGTGTGTGTGTGTGTCTGTCAGTGTGTGTGTGTGTGTGGGTGTGTGTGTGTGTGTGTGTTAACATCATCATTATCATCCAGTGCCTTGTCGGCTGGCGTGGGCGATCATGCCTCTCCACAAATTACGATCCCCGACGTCATGGATGTGTTGACTCCCTTCTGTACCATGACACAAGACTGTCAAGAACCTTCTCACGCTATCTTCCTCTATCTCTCTTTCCACAAATCTGCCCGGTTGTCACAATATATTTCAGTTTTTAACATACCATTTTTTTTTATTTAAACAAAATAAAATATTCGAAAAGCTCATCTTTAGGGCACTTTTTCTATGTTCACATATGCCTGCCAGAAAAATTATTTTTCTCATTTCTTACTTTCCCAGAAAATTATCAGAAAATTGTGAAAATTACCCCTAGTCCATATAATAAGGCTGGAACGAGACTACAATTGTAATGGTCAGAAACAAGAATGTTGCCTCAGCTGGAGATGGAAAGCGAAACATTGTCTTTGTAAGCAAGCTCTAACCGCTATGCCATCCCAGTTCCCTAAAACTACTCACACCTAACGATGTGACTTTGCACAAATAAATTTACAAAGTTGCTTCATTTACTGCTGTAATTTTCAATAACGTGCAATTAACAGAAGGCCAAGATAATCAATTCTACTTCTGAGATTTACTCACCTTATGATACCCCACGTCAGGACCTCCAGGTGAAGATTGCCCAACTAGCAACGGAAGGCAAACTTAAATAATCTTGCAAGTATGTAAATGAGTCTGTTATCTTCGCAATAAGGGTCCCTTTCTCCGGGCGTAGGTTTTCCTCGGCTTAATCGTAAATCTGCAAATCGTGTCAGTCGCTCTCTATAAAAGTTTATGCATTTGTTTGATATATATCTAAATTATCTAAATGTATGCTTATTAAAAATAAATACTTGCAGTCTAATGACGACGTAAATAAAATACCAGACAATAAATGTATTTTTATTTACCTGTGACATCTGCACATTGACATGCCTTGAGGCATATTAGGTGTATGGTGCTTTGCCCATATGTTTATAGAACAATGGGAATTCGATGAGTCATGCGGTCAGTGAGATATTGGCCACTTGTACTTCCCATGATATATTCTGGTACCAATTATAAACTGACTCTGCCCCCTACGCCACAAAGGAATGACCATAGCGCCGACTAACTGTCTGAATTGTCTCTAGAAATAATTGTGAGAGTTGTACCTAGACATAACTGTGTGAATTGTCTCTAGACATAACTGTGTGAATTGTCCCTACACATAACTGCGTGAATTGTCCCTAGACATAACTGTGTGAATTGTCCTTTCACATAACTGTGAATTGTTACTAGACATAACTGTGTGAATTGTCCCTAGACATAACTGTGTGAAGTGTCCTTACAGATAACTGTGTGCGTTGTCCCTAAACAAGGCACTGTGAGTTGTCTCTAGACATAACTATGTGAGTTGTTTCTATACATAGCTGTGTGAGAGGGTCCTCTACATAATTGTGAATTGTCCCTAGACGTAACTGTGAGTTGTCTCTAGGCTTAACTTCGTGAATTGTCCCTATACATAATTGAGTTTATTGTCCCTAGGCATAACCGTGTGAGATGTTTTTAGACATCTGCATGAGCTGTCTCCAGACATAAATATGTGCGCTGCCCCGAGACATAACAATGTGAGGTTACTCTAGACTGAATGTCATCTTTAATATCATATTTTCGGTCACGCATATAAGCTTGTTGTTTGGTAGCGATTTGATTTAATATAGATTGTAAAACATCCCTGATATTGTTTTCTTATCACAGTATATGAGTTCGGCAAGAATCCGAATAGGCAATGATCAGAATGTGCGTATAGCAGAATCATACATGCTATACATTTGACAAACCGAGCTAGACTGTATAAAACCCCATGCAATGAAGAATATTCTTTTTTTTCCTTTAATCTCATTAAAACAAAACAAATAATATCAAAAGCCTTGCCAATAGATGTGAGGGTCATGTTTCTTCACATCTGGGAATCTCTAATAGCATATAACAATTCATGTACTGCCGCCATTCCGTTCCATGACAAACGACTGTCAGGAATCTTTTCTCGTTGACTTAATCAGTTAAAATACATCTCATAGATCTCATGGGATTTTTTGCTTGTTCACCAGTTTTCCAGGATTTGTCAATAAACTCGGTGTCGACTCCAAAATGAAGGTTGGCTGCAATGGATCTCCAATACTGTCTGTCTCTCGCCCTGAATGTAGATTATGTCAGACTCATGTTAGTCCATCTCTTGATGTTATCTTCCCACTTGTATCGTTGTCTACCTCTTGCTCGCTTACCCTCAACCTTGCCCTCCAGTATGTCTTTTAATGTGGCCGAAATATTTCACTTGCCTCTTTTTATTTCTTTCATCAACTATAGTTTTTCTAGAACCTCTGTATTTGATTTTTTGGTTACCCATGAAATACCACATATTGGTCTGTATATCCACATCTGCATGGCCTCTATTCGACTTTCTAGTTACTTGTTCAATGACCAGGCTTCCGCGCCATACAATAGTGTTGATAATACGTAACATTTGACAATTCTCATTTTTAATGTGTTGTTAATCTCTCTAGATATTAATACTGATTTCATGCTGATTGGAAGCATTTTTAGCCATCCCTATTCTCTTTTTGATTTCTACTTCATTTCTGCCATCATCTGTTGGCAGAAGTTGACCCAGGATTCGTGGCCATATGTTAAAAGTACTTCTATATAATATGCAGGAATTTCTATTGTAACCTTCTATAGCAGGAATTTATTTAATAATGTGTTCTTCATTTTATAAACTCCGGTATTTACTTGTCCTCGTCTCTTCTTTGTCGCTGCCATACATCTTACATCTGATGATATCCATTTGCCTTGATACTTGAATTTCTGTACTTGGCCCAGATTCGTATAATTTTCTTTAATTGTCCTTAGACATAACTGCGATATTTGTCTCTAGAAATAACTGTGTGAATTGTTCCTTAGACATATCTGTGTGAATCGACCCCAGATATAACTGTGAGAGTTGTCCCTAGACATAACTGTGTGAATTGTCCTTAGACATAACTAGGCATGATCGGTTTCTTTGATATTACCATGACTTCTGTCTTCTTAGTACTTAAGCTGAGGAGCATGTTTTCAATTTACACAAGCATTTTATCTATCATTTTCTGTAGTTCCTTTTAACGTGTCGCTATCTTATCAATCAATCAATCAATCAATCAATCAATCAGGTGCCGTTCTCCGCAATGAAGGTTGGCTGCAATGGATCTCCAACACTGTCTGTCTCTCGCCTTGACTGTACATTCTGTCAGGCTGATGTTCGTCCATCTGTTGATGTTATCCTCCCACTTGTATCGTTGACTACCTCTTGCTCGCTTGTCCTCAATCTTGCCTTCCAGTATGGTTTTTATAAGAGTACCATGTCTTTTAACGTGACCAAAATATTTCACTTGTCTCATCTTTATTTCTTTCATCAACTCTCTTCATTCCCAGTTTTTCTAGGACCTCTGCATTTGATTGTTTTTGTTTCCATGAAATACGACCTATTCGTCTGTATATCCACATCTCCAGGGCTTCTATGCGACTTTCTAGTTGCTTGTTCAATGTCCAGGCTTCCGCGCCATACAGTAGCGTTGAATATACGTAGCATTTGACAATTCTCATTTTTAATGCGTTATTAATCTCTCTAGATGTTAATACTGATTTCATGCCGTTGAAAGCATTTTTGGCCATTCCGATTCTCTTTTTGATTTCCATTTCACTTCTGCCATCATCTGTTATTATATGTCCAAGATAAGAGAAACTTGTTACTTGTTCTAGCATATGCCCGTTTGTTGTGATGTTCATTGATGACCTTTCCTTTTCACTGCTAATTATCATAGTTGTTTTTTTTTGTTTGTTTTTTTTTTTTTTTGGGGGGGGGTGTTAATATCTAAGCCAGTCTGCACTGTGCCTGTTTACTTCTTCCACTAGGTCTTGCAACTCTTGCTCACTTTCTGCTAGTAACACGGTATAGTCAGCATATCTAAGATTGTTTATGATTCTTCCATTGATGCTGAGTCCAGGCATGTCAACTTGTTTACAAATTCTTTCTGTGTATAGGTTGAAGAGGCTTGGGGACAGTACACATCCCTGCCGTACTCCTTTTTTTATCTCTACAGGCGACAAATAGTTATTACCGCATCCAATAGACACCACTTGTTCCCAGTACAAGTTACTAATACGTCTGATGTCCTTTCCGTCTACTCCTATATCTTGAAGGCACGTTCATATTGTACTCTATCACAAGCTTTCTTGTTGTCTATAAAACAAACATATATACTTTTTTTTAACTTCTATATATTTTTCAATTAACATCCTCAAATAGATCATTGCTTTTCTGGTGCCGCTGTTTTTGCGGAACCCAAATTGTTCTTCGGCTACTTCCTCGTCTATATTATGTTGAATTCTTTCTTGTATGACCTTGAGTAGTATCTTAGTTATGTGGCTCATTAAGCTAATAGTTCTGTAATCCTCACACTCAACAACTCTTGGCTTCTTCGGTAGTGTGATGAAAATGGATGTTTTCAAGTCCTTGGGGATGTACCCAGTATTATATATATCATTACATAATTCTGTGATAGTTTCAATGCCAAAGTTGGATAAGGATTTTATCATCCCTATTGTTATCTTGTCAGGACCTAAAGCCTTTCCTTCTTTCATCTTTTTAATAGCCTTTTCTACTTCAGCCGTTAGTATTTTTAGTCCATCTTGAGTATTATATGATGTTGGTCTATTGACCCTGTTGTCCCAGAATAAATCTTCTGTGTACTCTGTCCATCTTTTTTATTATGTCAGTGTTATTCATTATAATTTCTCCATTTTTCCTCTGATACAATCGTTTCCCGTTATATTATTGTTATTCTTTGTAAATCTTGTTATATGTTCATGTAATTCTTTCGAGTTGTGTTTTATTTCCAGATCCTCCATTTCTTTGCAATGTTTCTGCAGCCACTCTTCTTTGGCAACTCTGCACATGTTACGTATTTCACTATCTATTACTATACACTCTGGAGTGTTCTTCGCTTTCTTTTGTTTGAGACATTTTAGTCAATATTTCATAGGTTATCCATAATTGCTTTTTCACTGCAAGGTGGTATTTGCAGCCTGAATACTGGTATTTATACTTTCCCATTTTGTATTAATTTTATCCTCAGGATTTTCACGTCGATATTGTTCCACACTTTCAATGATTAGCCCATCATATCTATTTTTGACTTCAACTAGGTATAGTTGTCTTATTTCTGGTTGTTTCAATGCCGATATATCTACTTGAGGTGTCTTCGAGTTCCTTATTCCTGGGTTTTTAAGTTTTATTTGTAATTTTAATACTACAGGATTATGGTCATCGTTGAAATCAGAACCAGGGGATGTTTTGGCATTTTTAACATTGTTTTTAAATCTATTTATAATCATAATGTAGTCAATTTGGTTTCTTGTTCTTGTTCTATCAATGTAACATACGTTACTTATATTATGATCACCAAGACCGATTTCCAGCATATTTCTACATATCTCATTATATGCACAGTGCTTAATTAAAACATCCGGGAACAATACACATCATTATTTGGCACCCTTTTATATACACTGAAATATTCTTAAATAGAGTATTAATTGCTTTTATTACAACTTCCAGATATATATAAGACTGAAGAGACATGACGTCTACGCTAAATGCTGAGGCACACCATTATGTTGATTGCATTTTTAAAGTAACATCACAGATATTACATTTTACCTGAAGCAGGAATCAGATACGGGTCTGTGATATGACAGGGCCGTTGAAAGGGCCACCACGTTGTATAACCGTTGACAGGGCCACCACTTTGTATAACCGTTGACAGGGCCATCACGTTGTATAACCGTTGACAGTGCCACCACGTTGTATAACCGTTGACAGGGTCATCACGTTAAATAACGTTGTATAACAGTTGACAGGGCCATCACGTTGTATAATCGTTGACAGGGCCACCACGTTGTATAACGTTGTATAACCGTTGACAGAGTCATGACATTGTATAACGTTGTAGAACCGTTGACAGGGCCATCACGTTGTATAACGTTGTATAACCGTTGACAGGGCCATCACGTTGAATAACGTTGTATAACCGTTGACAGGGTCATCACATTGTATAACGTAGTATAACCGTTGACAGGGCCATCACGTTGTATAACCGTTGACAGGGCCATCACGTTGTATAAAGTTGTATACCCGTTGACATGGCCATAACGTGGTATAACGTTGTATAACCGTTGACAGGGCCACCACGTTGTATAACGTTGTATAACCGTTTACAGGGTCATCACGTTGTATAACGTTGTATAACCGTTTACAGGGTCATCACGTTGTATAACCGTTGACAGGGCCATCACGTTGTATAACAGTTGTATAACCGTTTACAGGGCCATCACGTTGCATAACCGTTGACAGGGCCATCACGTTGTATAGCTCTTGACAGAGCAATCACGTTGTATAACCGTTGACAGAGCCATCACGTTGTATAACACTGACAGGGTCATCACGTTATATTAGCGTTGACAGGGCAATCACGTTGTATAATCCTTGACAAGGCCAAAGCGTTGACACGGCCATCACGCTGTATAATCCTTGACAGGGCCATCACGTTGTATAAGCGTTATATAACCGTTAACAGGGCCATCATGTTGTATAATCTTTGACACGGCAATCACGTTGATTAATCCTTGACAGGGCCATCACGTTGTATAATCCTTGACAGGGCCATCGCGTTGTATAATCCTTGACAGGGCCATCACGTTGTATAACCTTTGACAGGGCCATCACGTTATATAAGCGTTGACAGGGCAATCACGTTGTATAATCCTTGACAAGGCCATCACGTTGTATACGCGTTGACAGGGCCATCACGCAGTATAATCCTTGACAGGGCCATCACGTTGTATAAGCGTTGACAGGGCCATCACGTTATATAACCGTTGACAGGGCCATCATGTTGTATAACCCTTGACAGGGCCATCACGTTATATAACCGTTGACAGTGCTATCACGTTGTATAACCCTTGACAGGGCCATCACGTTATACAACTGTTGACAGGGCCATCACGTTATATAAGCGTTGACATGGCCATCACGTTATATAAGCGTTGACAGGGCCATCACGCTATATAACCGTTGACAGGGCCATCACGTTGTATAACCCTTGACAGGGCCATCACGTTATACAACCGTTGACAGGGCCATCACGTTATATAAGCGTTGACATGGCCATCACGTTGTATAATCCTTGACAAGGCCATCACGTTGTATAATTCTTCACAGGGCCATCACGTTTTATAACCCTTGACAGGACCATGACGTTATATAACCGTTGACAGGGCCATCACGTTATATAATCCTTGACAGGGCCATCACGTTATATAACGGTTGACAGGGCCATCACGTTGTATAACCCTTGACAGGGCCATCACTTTGTATAAACCTTGACAGGGCCATCACGTTGTATAACCTTGACAGGGCCATCATGTTGTATAATCCTTGACAGGGCCATCACGATGTATAACCGTTGACAGGGCCATCACGTTGTATAACGTTGTATAACCGTTCACAGGGCCATCACGTTATATAAGCGTTGACAGGGCCATCACGTTGTATAATGTTGTATAACCGTTGACAGGGCCATCACGTTATATAAGCGTTGACAGGGCCATCATGTTGTATAATCTTTGACACGGCCATCACGTTGTATAATCCTTGACGGGGCTATCACGTTGTATAATCCTTGACAGGGCCATCACGTTGTATAATCCTTCACAGGGCCGTCACGTTTTATAACCCTTGACAGGGCCATCACGTTATATAAGCGTTGACAGGGCAGTCACGTTGTATAATCCTTGACAAGGCCATCACGTTGTATAAGCGTTGACAGGGCCATCACGCTGTATAATCCTTGACAGGGCCATCACGTTGTATAAGCGTTGACAGGGCCATCACGTTGTATAAGCGTTGACAGGGCCATCATGTTGTATAATCCTTGACAGGGCCATCACGTTATATAAGCGTTGACAGGGCCATCACGTTATATAAGCGTTGACATGGCCATCACGTTATATAAGCGTTGACAGGGCCATCACGTTGTATAATCCTTGACAGGGCCATCACGTTGTATAATCCTTGACAGGGCCATCACGTTTTATAACCCTTGACAGGGCCATCACGTTATATAACCGTTGACAGGGCCATCACGTTATATAATCCTTGACAGGGCAATCATGTTATATAACCGTTGACAGGGCCATCACGTTGTATAACCCTTGACAGGGCCATCACGCTATATAACCCTTGACAGGGCCCTGTCAATGGTTATATAACATTATACAACGTGATGGCCCTGTCAACGGTTATACACTGGTATACAACGTGATGGCCCTGTCAAGGTTATACAACGTGATGGCCATGTCAACGGTTATACAACGTTATACAACGTTATACAACGTGATGGCCCTGTCAACGGTTATACAGCGTGATGGCCCTGTCAACGGTTATATAACGTGATGGCCCTGTCAAGGATTATATAACGTGATGGCCCTGGTTTTTTTTTTTTTTTATATACAGGCATATGCGTATTTAATTAATATTATTACAGTAGTTTTTGTATAAGGAGAGAGAGAGAGAGAGAGAGAGAGAGAGAGAGAGAGAGAGAGAGAGAGAGAGAGAGAGGGAGAGAGAGAACGATTGACAGGGCCATCACATTGTATAACCTTGAAAGGGCCATCACACTGTATAACCCTTGACAGGGCCATCACATTGTGAAGCACTGATTTCATAGTGAAAGAGGTGGTCAGTCTTTCCCTCAGTTAGAATAAGAGGACAGGAAGTGTCGTACCCTCGTCCAACCGCGCTCTTGACATTGATAGCGTAGGTCCCTATCAACTACACTTACGCGCCAGTCATTCTAGTGATAAGCATAGTTTAATTATTCGCAAATACTGTGTACCGAGTTACCACCGGGATAAGTGGACAACACTGCAGCTGAGCATAGCAGGGCGATTACTTATCCGTTCTAACTACCTCGGTGTTGATGTGGAATGTGGAGGGAAATAATCTTAATATCTACCCAAGATTTCATGAGATTTCGCAGGAATTGGCAACGGCTCTGAGGCAACGGAGATATGGTTCATGAGACGAATATTGCGAATACTTTGGTCTGATAGAGTATCTAGTAACGAGTGTCTGAAAGAGGTTAATGAACGTAGTAAATTGTATACAACTTTAAGACATAGACAACCACATTCTTTGGTCATGTTATGAGAAGAGAGAAATTGTGCAGGACAGACATTGGCTTCGAGGTATATCAAACAGCAGGGTCGATCCAGAATACTAAGGACCGGGATCTGTGGCGAAACATGAACACCTGCGCCAGCCGATGATGATGATGATGATGATGATGATGATGATGATGATGATGATGATGATGATGATGATGATGATGATGATGATGATGATGATGATGATGATGATGATGATGATGATGATGATGATGATGATGATGATGATGATTCCAGAACTCAATTAAACGTATTACATTTCACAAAAGAAAACATTTAACATTTTTTGTTAGCGCAACTGGCAATCTGTCTAAAAGCATCTAAAATAATGTTACTTTTTTGTGTGGTTGCTCCATAACAGAGTGGGATTAAAGAATTATTTATTGTAGCGTTAGTCAGAACTCTTGTCGATTTAACGTAGGTGTGATCACTATGATTGCATAATTTTCTTTCTTGAACGGGAGCCATAATTTAAATAAGGCATATTTCACATCTTCTAAATCCCATTGATACTATCACGTCTCTGCTTCGCAGACGAACAGTCGCAGAAATGCTTTGATGACGTTAAATTTTCTCACAACGATCTTTACGATCTGATGAAGAAGATTACCTTGTGACAAGGAAGATGTGAAACTCGCTAGACTAAATTTAACTTGACAGAAATAGTCAAAAATGATAAGTAGGCGTTGTTAAGCTGATTAAACAGGATACGCACTAGAAGTTCAACAGCGTGATTCAACATAAAACAAAAACGAAATTCAATAAACCGGTTTGATAGGAAACATATACACTATTCGACAAACAGGTAAAATATACAATGGGTCACGACATTCAACAAACTGATTACACTAGTCAACAATCAAAATGTACCCTTTATGAAAATATATGATGTTAACTAATTTTGGTGTGCTGAAAACGAAAATGACATTTAAAAATGTTTATTGGCTCTAATTTTCCAGATATATGCTACTAGTTATGTAATCATGGTCAATTTATATATATGACGCAACTTTTGCGGTGACTTAAAAGTGGTCCCTCTTTTATTCGGACTACAGAGTTGATACTCCAAGTACTGTTGCTTACCCAGTGAGTGGGAAAGTCGTGCACGAGTTGACCATTTACATAAGAAGACATTGGCCAATCAGGCAGTCATTGCAACCTGGAAGTAAGAGAGTTGAGAACCCAGCCCTTGTCGACACCAGCAAGATGTTGTTGCCAACCTTGCACATTAAGATGGGTCTCATGAAAAACTATGTCAAGGCAATGGGGGAAACAAAAACAGATGAAGCTTTCAAATTCCTCATAAGAAATTTCTAAGAATGAGTAAAGCTAACATAAAAGAGGAAGTATTTGTTGGTCCGCTAAACTTCTTCATGATAACGAGGAACAAGCAGCATGGTTAGCATTTAATTAAGTGGTGGAAATTTTCTTGGAAACAACAGATCTGATCATTACAATGAAATTGTAGACGATCTCCTTCTGAAGTATAAGTATCTTGGCTGCAACATGTCTTTGAAAATTCATGTTCTGGATTCTCATCTGAATTTCTTTACGTCAAACCGTTGAGTTGACAGTGCGATTTCACCAGGACATTGCAGCATGGAGGCAAGGTGTCAAGGCTATATATATATATATATATATATATATATATATATATATATATATATATATATATATATATATTATATATATATATATATATATATATATATATATATATATATATATACAGCTTCTAGTGTTCATTGTGACAGTGCAATGTCGTGTTAAATTTCAAATGAAATTAATGCAAACCTCAAAGTGGTCTTTTCGTCTGGGTAATCAAGTACACTAATGACTCAGGCTCTAACCCTACACCTAGGTTCAACAAGTGTGAGTGACTAGGTGCGGATTAACGGATATAGAGGTTCCCACATCCTGTACGCGTAATTGGTTTAATGTCTTTGGTTATATCTTGTAAAGGATCATTTATTATACACAGGTCGATGGAAATCAGATAGTCTACAGGGCAACTAATTATGCAAATTACACATAACAAAACTATACACCACGTTTCAGCGTTCAAACACCAAAGCAGCATTCTATCATAGAATCGAAGATTCAATAGTAAGATTGAAACAAAATGTCAACAGTCAAATACGATGCTTAGGAAATGTCACCCTTGCTAGAACTTTCCAAGATTATGATGTAAGTCTTAGCAATCGCACTAAAGCAAATGTAGTCAGAGCACTATAGGATCATGTGAATAGTGCGTAAAACAGATAAGTCATCATGGTCTGGAGGGAAAGATCTGGCCTACACTCCGTACTCAGAGAGAAGAATAGATGGACACAATAACAGACTGTAGCTGGTACCATCATTATTGGGACTCTTAGTTGGTTGTTGAAGATGGAAACCGTGCACGAATGAGAATGCCTCGATTGCTGTGATGTCGGTTCTTGACTGACTTCAACTCAACTAAACTTAAGTCAAATCGCAACAAATGATAGACATTATTTTTTTTCCAAACTTTCCTATAAAAATGTGTGACTTGGTCCCTTTCATCAATCTAGCAGAGAAAATGCGGCATGTGTAAGATGACATGTTTGAGAAAGGCAATTGAGGTTTCTAGAAACGATAGATACAAACATTGGCATCAGAAATATAGTAGAATACCATGCATCGATTTTATCCAGAGGCAACATAAAAAGTGGATTGGACGTCTTTTGAAAATGAAACACATATCATCTACAGCAGTGGTTCTCAACCGGTGGGGAATTTCCTCCCCCCCCCCCCACCCAGGGGTATTTTAGGGTTTCCAGCGGGGGGGATTAAGATTATTTCAAGATCGCGTTAATACAAGAACCGATTACTTGATATTGTTTTCCCCTTCATAGTGTACGGTTCTGTAGGTCTCACCCTTCTAACATTCAATTAATAAAGTAAGTAGACCCACAAATAATGTTTTATGTGGACGTCTAGACTTGTTTTAGTATGTGCTATTAAATTTAGCTTCCATTATTACGTATACTGTGTAAGGGCGGGCGGGATTTTTTAGGTAGGAAATACGAAAGGGGGGATGACGTTCTGAATATATGGTGATATATGGCACGGGCCACAAAAGGTTGAGAACCACTGAACTATAGGTAAGTTAGTTAGTTTCATGACATTTACAGAACGTCGCAGTCAACTCAGAATGTTTGGGCTGTTTGTGATATCATGGCAAGTTTACGTTCAGTGGTTTGCCTTTGTTTTCTGGACGACAGGCATGATATGGTTTTCGTCGCTGAAAATAAAACGCAGTTACAAGAAATGATAGATATAATTGCAACAGAAAGTTAAAACAAAGGACTTTGTCTGAATAACATAAATACAGCGTCAATGGTTACCACAACGGAAAACGGTATTCCCAATGCAACATCAAATTGCAGGCAATCAAGTCTGAACAAGTCAGTGTATTTAATTATTGGAATACTTTAATAACCATTCCATTGGCACCCTGCCGTCTTGACAGACGATAGTTTGTGCTCCAAAAAGGCATGATTACCTCTCCATAGCATAAAGCCTGGGCTAAAATATAGAGATCATGTGTTGCCCATGCAGCATAATCCCTCTCTCGGCCTGCATAGTTCACTCCAGAGGAAAGGTAACATCTCTACATCTGGAACAAGACAAGCTGCAGAAGCTGCCGGATCAGCAAAGCAATGCTCTAACTGTCCGCCTGTCGGAGCTTCGATCCTAGACCAGTCGCCAACCAAGACTTAGGGCCTGGTCTGCCCAGGCTTGTACCCTCCCAATTGCGCTCTTCCGCCCGAAGCCGTTGGCATAATGTGGGGTGTCGGGTTTGTTAAGCGCCGCCCAACGTTCGGCGCTAACAAAAAGCAGGTAGTACCGTCTACTGTTATACGGTAGCTCAGTCATATCTGACTAAGACCTGACACCAAACTTTAATAACAGGTGATGGTAAATTTATTAAGAAAGTTAAATGTAGAATAGCCCAAGCAAAAGCAGAATTTCAAAAGATGAAGGATGTGAGGAATTTTATTTTTTGGTGCTAAACACTTTAAACCTGATTTTGCATAAATGAGACCTGATATATGTTTCTAATATGCTTCTTCTTCTCTTCTGCGTTCATCCGGAGTGGGGGTTTTTTTCCAGATGTAATTGCGTTGTGTCTGGTATGGCACCCTTGACCCTTAGACCAACACATCCGACTTAAGAGTGCATTTTTGACCGGGTTAGCATTCCTGGGGGACTCTCACTCTTGTAGTCCAGTCCTCATCCCAGCTGGTCAAGTTAGAAAGGTCGAAGACTTCACGATCAGCCCTCAAGAGAAGGCAGGGACAGTCCATGGCATTTTCCGCCATCCAAGGCGGCTTCCATAGTTGAGAGCCGACACATATTGCTCTGGTGCTGGGCTCACCGAGGGAATCGTCATGTCCTGCTCAGGGCTGCTATAATTCCTCACTTCAATATAATGGGCATTTCGTTCGCTACGGACCGCTCCCCGCACAAACCAGGCCTGTCTGCAGATAGTATCCACTCAGCGAGCTTTCGATTCGGACAAGTGCTGTTCGTTGTGCTCGGAAGACATATATAGTCAGAGCTGTTCCGGGCACGGCGGACATTCGGAAAGCTAGCTAGTCAGAGCTGTTCCGGGCATGTATGACATTTCACTCAGACGTTTTTGCTTTGTGCCAGTTTTAATTTGCCACGCTTAGGGCTGCACATCCGACTTCGGCGGGCGTTTTTGAACAGGTTAACCGTCCTGGAGGTTTAGAGAGACATATTTTGTGGTGTCACTCACATCTCAGCTGGTCAAGGTAGAACGGTCAAAGACATCACGGTCTACCCTCAAGGGAAGGCAGGGGCAGATCGTGGGCATTCCCCGCTATCCAAGGAGGCTTCTATAATTGCAGAGTCGGCACATAGTGCTCTCAGACTGGGCTCACAGGAGAAATCGCAACATCCTGATCATGGCTGCTTTAATTCCTCACTTCTATGTACTGGGCATTTTGTTTTGCCACTGGTCGCTCCCCCATACAAACCAGGGACGGACAGTCTGCCCACTCATCAAGCTTTCGCTTCGGACTTCCGCGTGATGGATTCGCTAGCCAAGCTTTCCATTTCGTATTTATGAGACGTTTTTCCACCTTTGACAACGCTCACTCTATGAGTGTAGATACAGTCTTTCATCGTAACCACTTCGTGCGACTGAACCGCTTTGCCACCTTAAGTAAGTAGTTAGAAAGGCGCAAATCGGGGCTTATTTGGAGGAGCCTCCTCAAATGACCTTGACCTCGGCTGATTTTCACTCCTCCTCGGTCATATAGTTGGGTAAGGGGTGGGTAAGGGGTGATATTTAACTCTTTTATTTTAGGTTGTGTAGTAAACAGGTGTGTACCACATAATCAACATGAAGCACCCTCTTGCAGTGGTCAACAAGAAAACAGACCATTCATACTAATAAAAAACCAAACAAGAGTTCGTTTTCATAACTTTTTTATTTTTCATCAATTGCATGAATTTCCAATAATGTGTAGAAGAGTCAACAAAATATTTTTCTTGACATCACATACGTGTATTTTCATTGACAAAGTGCATTCATTTTATTGGTCATGACTAGTGACAAATGTGACATTGAGTCTTTTACTTATATAGACATTTCACACATATGACGACTTTAATAGAACATATTATAGACCACCAAACAGTAGAAAACATATAGCGGCATTACCTAACAATTTCATTGTTTCTGCCGTAATACTCTCAGCTGGATTTTTATCCCCTTGGCGCCGGGTATTAGAGACTGTTTCCCCAAATTGTTTAAAACAACTAACCGGTCGATACTCTATTGTCTGGTAGATGTGTGTAACCACCAACCCATGGGCTAGATACCACTTTAAAAGAGGGGTGGCTAATAATATTTTCTTCCCGAAATAACTACCAATCAATGTCCGTCGTGAGGTACTCAGTAGTTTATTTTTATGGCGTATTCTTTCATAAATACGCCAATATCGTCCCTCGACACTTCTGTGTTCTTTAAAAATAGGGGGGCATTTCGGCAAAGGACTCTTGTAAAATCAGTCGGGGTCTCTATATCGCACTCCACCAACCCGAAAAATGTATCACTTTTTACAGACTCAATTATCTGGTTTTCACTCAAAGAACCCCAAGGAAGGTGTGAGGGTTCCCGTAAGAAACGCTTTAATCAATACAATTATTGACAGGTTTGCATGTGGTACTCTGTTTTATTAAACTTATCAACATGGTAAAATGTACCACGTTTGGTCACGCCCACCGACATGGCACACGCTGACTGAAGAATTATTGCCCTACACAAAAACCCCATCTAATTTATTTAAAATTAATAACTAAGCTGGTAGTGTTTTGTTATGTCTTTTCGTTACAAACTTGAGTGAGAAGTCTTATCAACAACCATCGTTAAATTTATACAAGAGACAATATCACAAACATAGACATATTTCAAGCGAACGAAAGAAGAATCGACACATGATAATGATAGACCCAGAGCGGTTACCACAATGATATATAATGTATTCTTTTTTCGGCGTTACAAAGTGTCTATCTTCTTATCTGTGGTGCGTAAGCGAAAGAGATACCAAAAAGAAAAATAGTAGACAACGGTACGGTATTTTGATGAACAGCAGTTTAAAGCGTGCGAACGAATTTTAAAAAAAAAAACAAATTTACACTTTGAGGATCGAACCACTTCCACCCGAACACGGGCCGGGTGCTTTATCAACTAAGCTATTAATTCTGGTAACACTGATCTTACAAAGCAAAGATACAACAGCAACGTTTCAAGTGTGACTGTCGGAGATGATAAAAATAAGAATTACAGCGATAGACAAAACATATTTCTAGAACAGACATTTATAAACATATACGGGTTAGATTAAAATTACTCCCTCATTATGTTTAATCACCAATAAAGTATGGTTTTCAGTTGTATAAAAAGTAACATAATTTATATGTAAAACTGTGCTATGCCTACTTGGGGGAAAGTCAGATTTAGACAAAATTATTCAAATATCAGAAAAATGAACCTTGTAATATTTAATAATACCAAGTTTTAAGTATTTTAAAAGGCAATATAGCATAATAAACCATTCTTATATATTTTTAAAAATTATTTATGTATGCACAATCGGAACAAGTACGCCTCGTATGACGCCTTAAATGTGTAATAAAATTACTTTTGGTAGGTCAAAAGTATTAAAACTTATAGTCAAATGAAAGATTATGATGTCGTTGATTTCAAAAACCAATTTTGATGTTGATATATAGTTGAAATATAGCAAGAGATATTTATATTATAAACTCAGCATGTTGCACATTTGTGGCTAAGTTCGTTCCGTTGCGAATTTTGTCCGGGGGGGGGGGGGGGGGTGTTGGCAAGCTTTCTCGGATGGTCGCGCTTGTTAACAAAACACCGGTAACACTGCGGTGTGTTTATTCGCCAGCCCAACCAAACTGAGGCTCGCCTTGTAAGTGTTTTACTAACACGATAATTAGAGT
>JACEFZ010012820.1:30000-62437 GCA_014155875.1 Cepaea nemoralis
CATGTCTAAGGTCTTTTCCAGCCGTTTGTAGATCATCAGTTCTAAAGTATTAAGCATTTATGCTATGATGCTGTCTGAACAGGGCTTTTGGTAGCTTTCATATGGTTAGAGCCTCCACATTCAAAACGGTGGCCCTTCCTTATTATATTCTTCTCTGTTAACTTCATAAAGGATTTTCAATATTCTGATCATACGTGTAAAAGCTATTCTATTATTTTATCCATCTGTTGTCTTTAGGTAGCCTTCTGCTGATCTTTGATTAGTAAGCTGCTGAATTCTTTTGTATTAGTTTCGTATTTTACAGTTGCGTTGTTTTTTTAATTTCTAAGCACTGAAGTCATGTTTCTTTACCTCTTATATAATATTCTGAAGTTTCTGTGATTTTCTTCATAATAAACAGGTTTATCTTTGTTTCCATTAGTTGTTTCAAGCATCTCTGTCTTATTTTACTTTGTTATATCTATAGTATTTATCCTTTCACCAGGTTGAAAAGTTTCTAACAGATCGAAGCCATTACATACAAGGAAGTACAATCTCGAGGCTATTACGTACAAGGAAAGGAAGGCAACTATCTACCACTGGTATGCCTTCAACGTTTTTCACATTACACATCACTAAATATTTTCAACCATATATAGTGTTCCTTGGTGGCCATATTCAGCAATGTTCCTTAGTATACCACAGTTGTGTCATCCAAGGTAAAATAACACAGAGAATAGAATTACAAAAAAAAAATAATAATTTAAAAAAAAAATTAAATAAATTAAAAAATAAAACAAATTTTTAAAAATTTTTTTTAAAAAAGGTCATTGTTTGTCTTCACCATCAACTACATAAGGACTGGATGTGAAGAAAACAGAGAAAATGAAAATATGAAATATAATACTAAGTGTTATGTGACGGCATAACCTCAGTTGCCATATCTTCCTTTTGGTATGTCTTATAAAATATTTTCTGTAGATATGATGTCATATGGTTGCGAAAAATATAAAAATGATTTATGTTATTCTCCACAGCTGTTTGACGTCCAGTGCTTACTCGAGATTTATACAGGTGTGGAACGATAGGAACCTACAAACTAATTTTCGCTATCAAACCGTTATCTGTTGGAGCCAAACAAAGTCCTACTATCACCAAAAGCCAACACAGGAAAAATATTGCCTAACATTATCAAGCCATTACCGGGAACTATAATAACAGGAAAAGCTACCAACTACACAAGATCTTAATATCACCTTATCATCAACCAGAAACTATTGATTCATATTACCAAGCCAATACCGGAAGTTAAAAGTCTTTTTTGCTGAATAACACTATCTACTACCAAGATCTGTAATTTGGAAAAGTTTGGATACACAAGAGCTTATCACTATAGCACCGGAAACTTGACTAATTACCACAGTTCTGTCTATCACTATGGCCACTATTCAGAATGTCTTTCTGTGTCCTACATGTGACAAAGCTTTCACTGAACAGCGCAATCTTATACGTCACATTAACAACATACACAACACCACAGCTTACAAGTGCCACATATGTTATAACTCATACAAACGAAAAGACAACCTAAATCGTCACATAAAAACACATCAACAGACATCAACAATGGACACTACACCCTCAATGCACACTACACCCTCAATTTCAAACATGGACACTACATGCTCAGACACACCCGCATCACGTAAAAGGAAAGCTCCCACAGACACACATACACCTAAAAAACAGAAACTTGGACAAGTTGAAACAGAAACACCAGACAACCTCCCTGAGGAAATCCAACCCACATATAGAGAAAACTGGGATAGTATTAGGACACATCACAAGTGTGGTAAACACATGTCAGTCTACACATACTACATTAGCCAACAGACACAGCACCCTTTCGACTGGACAGACACCCTATACAAGATCTTTAATACTCAGACAAACCGATTCAAGATCAATTATTCCCACCATTTAATTCTGAGACATAGAGAAACACAAGACCTTAGATTCTTTCATGCTTCCTCCAACAATGCTGCCGTTTTAGAATTTCCAGCTTTAATTAATAACAGACATGACTTTGACGACTTCATCAAGACAGTTCATCAACATGACATCCTTACATACGCCATGCAGCAACGACCAGACACCAAATACAGTGTAGAGACAGTAGCTGCTACGTCCTTTTATATTTTTCACATTCCTGAATTTCCTATTGGTTGCTGCCTGACTGATATTCCCGAATACATTACCCACAACCAAGCCATCAATATATTACAACACGACTCAAACCTCAAGCCATACACTGATAATCTTTGTTTTTTTAGAGCTCTAGCTGTACACAAAGGATCACCACCGAGATATCTTAGGAAACAGACGAAAGAGTATGCTAATAAGTGGAAAGAGTATCAGAACATAGAGTCCCTAACTAATTTTCCAGGTGTTAAACTTCTTGATATGCCCAATTTAGAAGAATGCTTTGCTCTCAATGTAGACATTTTTGAGTATGATGATAACCATTCACTGGTACCAAAGCTTAGAGGCAGTGGAACATACGATGAAACGTTAAGACTTTTGTTTTTTTAAAGAGCATTTCATGCATATTGTAGATATTGACAAAGCAGCTCACGCTTTTAGTTGCCCAAAATGTGGGAAGTTGTGGAAGATCTTTAGGGATCTGGAGAAACATTACAAAACATGTAATGGTGGTAAAGCTGTAGAGCATTTTAAAGGAGGGGTGTACCATCCACCAGAAAACGTCTGGGAACTAATTGCTGACCAAGGCATCCCAGTCGATCCTACGTATGTTTACCCGTACAGGGCTATATACGATTTTGAATGCTTCTTTGAGGCTTCAAATCTTCCTAGTGCTAGTAATTCAACGCAATTTTTAGCAAAACATGTTCCCATGTCGTGCTCAGTCGCCTCCAACGTACCTGGGTTCGAGGCCCCGGTCTGCTTCATCACAGCGGGTGATCCTCAAGATCTGGTGAATAGGATGCTTGATCATTTGACCCGAATCGCTGATGCGGCGTATTCAGAACTGCATGCTAAGTTCGAAGATGTGTACACCGCACTAGAGGCGATAAATGAGAACACTTTAATTGGTAGGTTCGATGCGTACTTGAAAGTGTTACCGGTCCTGGGGTTCAACTCTGGAAAGTACGATATCAACCTCATCAAGCCATACTTATTTTCTTATTTCATAAAATCAGAGGACGTGTCGTGCAATTTTGTTGTCAAGAGAAACAATAATTTTATGTGTATTGCCACAGATCAATTGAAGTTTCTTGATATCAGTAACTATTTAGCGCCAGGTTTCAACTACTCAAAGTACCTAGCCGCTTACAAAATTAAAGAAACTAAGGGAAATTTTCCTTATGAGTTTATAACTAACCTTGTAAAACTAAAAGAAACACAGTTACCCCCACACGAGGCATTCTTTTCAAAACTAAGAAATTGTAATATTACTGAGGCAGAGTATAAAGTGTGTCAGAAAGTGTGGGTAGAAAATAAGATGGCCACATTAGAAGACTTTCTAGTGTGGTATAATAAGAAAGATGTACAGCCTTTTATTAAGGCATTAGATAAACAGGTTACCTTCTACAAAGACTTAGGTGTAGACATGTTTAAGGATGCCATTTCCGTCCCTGGAGTAACCTTAAAATATCTTTTTAGGACTCTGCCCAAAAACGTAGTGTTTTCACTATGTTCTGAGAACGAGAAAGACCTGCACAAAACACTTAGAGACAATATTGTAGGAGGGCCGTCCATAATCTTTCATAGGTACCATGAGATAGGTCAGACACGCATCAGAGGGGGTAAGCTTGTTAAGAGTTTGAAAGGGTATGACGCTAACGCTCTCTACCTGTGGGCTCTAATGCAAAAGATGCCTACGGGTTTTCCTGTCATTCGAAAGGCAGAAGATGAGTTCAAGACTCATAAGAGTAGATTTTACACTGTTCAGTGCAGAGAGTGGCTAGCGTGGATAGAGCATAGTGAGAATATAGAGTTGAGGACACAATTCATGGGCGGGAGATGGCGCTGGGTCCGCGTCATATTAGAGTAGATGGTTGGGATAGGGTGAATACAACCGTGTATCAGTTTCCACGGATGTCTATTCCACGGTTACCCAGACTGTCCCCTGACTCGTGGTATGACATAAATCCAGTAAATAAGATACCTCTGACAGAACTATATGACAACACCTGTGACATTCACGACTACTTGGTTAACGAGGCGAAAGTTAAAGTAGTAGAAATGTGGGAATGTGAGTGGCGGAACCTTAAAAAGACCAATAGTGACATTAAGGGTTTTGTCAAGGGCAGATTCCCATATGTCAAACCATGGCATAATAAAAAGACCATTAACAAAGAAAGGATTCTAAAGGCTGTAAGAGCTGAGAGTTTGTTTGGGTTGATAGAGTGTGATATCCATGTGCCAGACAAATACAAAGCGCGATTCTCAGAGATGACACCAATATTCAAAAATATTGAAGTGGGTAGAGAGGATATTGGTGACCTTATGAGGCAGTACGCCCAGTCACATAAACTGCTGACAAGTGCCAGACGGACACTTATAGGTAGCTATATCGGAGAAAAAGATCATGTTGGCCACACATTATTAAAATGGTATCTGGAACATGGGCTAGAGGTCACCCATGTGTACCAAATCATTGAATATAAGCCAGTAAAGCTGCTTCCAAGAATTTGGTGATATGGTGTCTGATGCCAGACGAGCAGGTGACAGTATTACGGCCTCTACCGTTAACGCAGAAACCATGAAATTATTGGGGAATGCCGCATACGGCAAAACTCTAACCAATAAGGCCAAACATTCGAATGTTTCCTATTGTAAGGCTGAAGACACAACCAAGTTAATAAATAATCCCTTATTTAAAAAGATGACACCACTGACTGAAGACATATTTGAAGTAGTAAAAGGGAAAAAGGCAACAGTCTGGGATCTCCCCCTTCAGATAGGCTTTTTCGTTTATCAATATGCCAAATTGAGGATGTTAGAATTTTATTATGATTTCCTAGATAAATATTTAGACAGGGAGGATTTCCAATTATGCGAAATGGACACTGACTCTCTTTACTTAGTACTTAGCACACCTAACCTAGTGGAAGCAGTTAGACCCCATTTTAGAGCAGAGTATGATAGAGTTTATAATCAGTGGTTCCCGGCTGAAGTCTGCTCTGAACATAAAGTTAGTACTGATACCTGTAAGGATTGCCAGACTATCAAACTTATGAAAAGAGAACCCCTGGTCTTTTCAAGTTAGAATACGAAGGGGATGGAATGGTATCCTTATGTAGCAAAACATACCATTGTTTTGGAGACTACAATAAAACAAGCACAAAGGGCCTCACCAAACACCACAACACCCACCTAGACAGACAAACATTTTTAGATGTACTTGACACACAGACAGCGACTGGAGGGACAAATGTAGGTTTCAAAACACAAGACACGTCTATCTACACATACACACAACACAGAAACTCGCTATCCTATTTCTACATAAAACGGCAAGTTCACAAAGACAAGGTCACTACATCACCCCTAGACATATAGCCCGTCCTAGTGTACTTATGTATATATGTTTTCTACTGTTTGGTGTCTATAATATGTTCTATTAAAGTGGTCATATGTGTGAAATTTCTATATAAAAGACTCAATGTCACATTTGTCACTAGTCATGACCAATAAAAATGAATATACTTTGTCAATGAAAATACACGTATGTTATGTCAATAAAAATATTTTGTTGACTCTTCTACACATTATTGGAAATTCATGCAATTGATGAAAAATAAAAAAGTTATGAAAACGAACTCTTGTTTGGTTTTTTAGTGGTATGAATGGTCTGTTTTCTTGTTGACCACTGCAAGAGGGTGCTTCATGTTGATTATGTGGTACACACCTGTTTACTACACAACCTAAAATATAAGAGTTAAATATCACCCCTTACCCACCCCTTACCCAACTATATGACCGAGGAGGAGTGAAAATCAGCCGAGGTCAAGGTCATTTGAGGAGGCTCCTCCAAATAAGCCCCGATTTGCGCCTTTCTAACTACTTAAGTATCGCTCACGAGGTAGGCTACATGCGCTGCCAGCTCAGCACACTACCGCCATGCATCAAAGAGCGAGTGATGGCCAGGCTCTCTCATCCGGGGCTCTCTCATATCCCCAGCTGAGAGCCTTCGAACAGGTATCTGAACTAAGTATGTAGCGTGCTCAGTATCTCACCTCCATTTTGCAGTAGATGAGTATCAGCCCGGCTCTCACATCCGAGGGTTTATAGCTTAGAGGCGTTCAGCCATATCCCTCAGCTGAGAGCCTTAGTGTATGTGTCTAAGAATTTCTGCCTTCGTGCGCCTGATTTGAACTTTTGACTGCTTTCCTTAGTCTACTTGCAGAGCAGCAGGTTGTGTCTCTCTTGGTCTGGCCCCTAACCCAAGTCCTGTCCGACACATAGTTGTGCTTCCGTCTACTTAGCTCTTTGGGTCATTAGGATACGCAAGCGCCCCCCCCCCCCCCCACTGTGGCAAGGTGGAGACACATCCGGGTAGGAGGGGGAATCTAAATATAACAGTTTGCTTGTCTGTAGCAGCACTAGTGTTGTTTTTTAATATACAGGCATATGTGTATTTAATTAATATTATTACAGTGGTTTTTGTATAAGGCTTGGGGGGAGGGGAGAGGGAGGGAGAGAGAGAGAGAGAGAGAGAGAGAGAGAGAGAGAGAGAGAGAGAGAGAGAGAGAGAGAGAGAGAGAGAGAGAGAGAGAGAGAGAGAGAGAGAGAGAGAGAGAGAGAGAGAGAGAGAGAGAGAGAGAGAGAACGATTGCTATCTATTCCCTTACAACATGAAACTGTGTGTTTATTTAAGGGTTTCAGTTTTCCAAGAATCTTCCAAAAATTGCCTTTGTTTTTTAGATTTCAATCCACTGCATGCATGATAGTATGCTAATTATTTTCTTACACTTCTAACACAGAATAACATCGTCTTCCAGAACAGCATGTTTTCTTTCACCGAATGTATTTTGTTATATTTGTGGAGAGTACACTTTGAAAAAAGAACAAAGGAATCATATTAATATTTTGTGAAAAAGGCATGCTTTACTTACTTTACAGTAAAACTAGGGGTAATTCAATTTTAATTCACCGCAACAGACGTCACGAGGCTATATTTAGCTTTAGCCGCTATATATAGCGTAGTTAGCAGCTATATATAGCACTGGCGGGGGATCTCCGTTCAATTAAAGTTTTTTTCATTGCGTGTCATGGCGCGACATGGCGCGAAAAAGGAGCGACGAACGGTAACACAATGTGTGTAGTACATTTTTACGTTGGCTTTCTGCAGTCATGAATTTTATTGAACTGACAGCAGCTGTCCACGAAAAGCAGAGTAGTGTTGCCTTTCTGCAGAAACATGGCATATTACATTCTGAAAGACGTTGTTCTGGTCATCATGTCATGGTGCTATCGCTGAGTAAATATCAGGACAGATGGAGATGCCATCAATCGGGATGTCGACAGGACATCCCGCTGAGACAAGGCACATGGCTGCAAGGCTCGCGTCTGCCGTACAGACAAATCATTCTGTTTGTGTACTACTGGTCTCATGAGTTGACTAGCATTTCATTTTGCCAGCTGGAGTTGGGGATGTCGCAGACAGCTAGTATTGATTGGAGTAATTACCTACGGGAGGTTTGTGCCAACACACTTTTAGTCAATCCTGCAGTGATAGGAGGGCCAAATACCACTGTTGAGATTGATGAGAGCCTATTTACAAGGCGCAAAAATCACGTGGGACGAGTTTTTCCACAACAGTGGGTTTTTGGTGCCATCTGTCGTGAAACAGGCGACTGCTTCATGTTCTGTGTTCCAGACAGAACAGCAGCAACGCTCTTGCCACTTATCAGCACACACATTCGGCCTGGCACAACAGTAGTCTCCGACCTCTGGCGTGCATACGGGGAAATTAGAAATATTCCCGGTTTGACGCATCTCACCGTCAACCACTCTGAAAACTTTGTGGACCCCACCACCGGTGCACATACTCAATGCATCGAGCGCATGTGGAGAACGGCCAAGGAGAGAAACAAGAGGCAGAATGGAACACACAGGCATCTACTCGATTCCTACATGTGCGAATTCATGTGGCGTCGTCGCACTAAATGTGCTGGCCTAGATGTGTTCAACACCATTCTAGCTGACATTGTTCGATTCTGGCCACCCCAACAATAGTCTGCAGTCTGGCCACCGCCGCAACACTAGTCTGCAGAATATGATTGTCAACTCATGCATACAGCAGTATCATCCAGCAATGGGCCCTTTTCAGGGCCACTAGAAGAATGCCATAACGGAACGGGCCCTTTTCAGGGTCACAAATTAGCACACAATAACAGCCCCTAAGTGTGCACAAGAGTATACAAGCAATGAAATATTCAGGTCAACTCACACACATAACTAAACCATTTGCTGCACACCGACAACGTTATTCCGGTCAAGGTCATGCACACCGAGATACAGCGCGAATAAGGGGACTCCAGGATATGACGTGTGCCCTGGAATTCCCTTTGTTTGCGGTGAATTAAAATTGAAGTACCAAACTAGGTGACAAGTACAAGTCGTGGGCTACTCATATTGTTTGCAAAACATGTGTTGAACACCTGCGACAGTGGACTTGTGGGAAAAGAAAATGTTTAAAATGTGGAATTCCAATGGTTTGGAGAGAGCCCATAAACCACTGTGATGACTGTTATTTCTGTGTTGACATTATTAAGGGAATTAATTGGAGAAACAATTTACACATGGAAATATCCAGATTTAGATTCTGCTAGACCAGTGGTTCTCAACCGGTGGGGACTTTCTTTTTTAACACGAAATTTTGCCCGGGCAGCGCCGTTAGGCTACTCTTTTTCGATTTCCAACTGCCAATGGATTTTTTTATGTGCGCAACAATACACACGGGCGTCCGATCTCACTACCCAGAGATCGGGTGAAATTTTATTACTAGAAGTCCACGAGAAAACAATCCCGGTCATCATCGGGGTTTGAACCCGGGACTTCCAGCACTCGAGGCGGACACCATACCTCCAGACCACGCAGCCCTCTATCTAATCTGAGATCTACTCGATTATCACTCCAAGGAATCGTCAGAACTTTTGACTTCAAGAATGAAAGAACAAACAATTACTGTCTGCTGAAACAAAGTTACATTTTATCGCAGCAAAAGGCAAGGTCTTCTTGCATTCTTTTGGAAAGAAAGAAGCCCCTGTTTTGTACTAATGTAGGAGGTCTTGTAAATGAAATGGGTGTAAGTTATAAACCAGATGAGTGGCAAATTTTCATTGACAGCTCAAAAAGAAGTTTGAAAGGTGTTCTCTTACACAATGGTAACAAATATGGATCAATTCCAATTGCTCATTCTACTACAATTAATATACAATAAGTACAGATCAGGGAAAAAATTAATTATTTAGATCTTAAATTAATGAACTTCTTGCCTGGCCAGCAAAGGGGATTCACCAAATATTCCATGCTTTATATGTTTGTGGGATAGCTGTGCAAAAGATACGCATTGGACAAGGAAACAGTGGCCGTTGAGAAAAGAATTTACAGTTGGAGAAAAATATATTGTCAACAGGCCTCTCATTGACAATTAGCGGACAAGTGAGAATTTATATGGAGGCTACTGGAACCTACTGGACAGTTTGACATAATGACATGGAGGAACATAGGTATCAGAAACCATGGCAGCACACGCGACAGAGGGCTGTGGACAGACACGATCACCAGCGCAATCATGACATAGGTAGACTATAAGAAGATTCCAACACTGATTGTGGGACTACCTAGTATACAACAATGAAATGGTGTATCCAAGAAAACGTTATGATATTATTTCATTCGAGCATTCGCGCACCGAGGAAATACAAGATAATAGTGCAAATGGAAAAAAATATGAAACCCCAAACTGAAAACTGATGGCGTGGGTTGTTGTTGCTGCCTTCCATTTAGACCGTTAGAAGTCATGGCGAGGTATAATTGAAGTTCCAGCGCCTGTCCTCCAGTTTCCTCCGTGATTCATGAGCGGTGTTTTTCTAGGATCAGGTAAATCCCCTACAGGTGTAGTAGACCTGAATTAGATTCTTTACAAACTTAATCCTTTTATATTTGCTACTACAACCATGTCACATCTTTGGACACGTCGTTACGACTTCATGACTTGGGTAAGGTTTAAATAACAAATCGCTAAACACAAGTTCTAACGTTAACACTTTGCACATTATTTTTTTTATTGAAAGTAGTTATTATAAAGCCGTCTCAGTGGTCTAGAGGTTACATGACTTTCTCCATAATCTCGGATACCCTCGTGGGTAACGTGACGCTGTGCGAGAATCGGTAGCGGTTCTCTCCGCGTCGGTAACTTACGGGGTATGTGAGCCGGTCGCTCAGAAAGCAATGGCAAACTACTGAGCGTAATCTTGCCAAGAAATCAACAATCAGCTGAAAGATGCTGATGTTGACAGCGATGTCCTGTAAAGGATATGCGAACAAACAAACAAAAAACTATTATAATCCCAATTGTGTCGCTTTTCTAACATTAAAGCCTTCCTTTTCTAACATTGTATCTCTTTTCTAACATTAATTGATTGCCCTTTCTAACATTGTATCTATTTTCTAACATTTATTCATTCCCTTTTCTAACATTGTGTCCCTTTATAAACATTAATTTATTGAAGTAACTACAGTCCCTAAACTCAAAGTATTCATCCAGCTAACCTTCCGAGGAGACGACGTAATGCAACGTCTGCGGGACCGGCTCACCACAGCAGTCGAGCGAACATTCTGTGCTGCAGCTCTAGTCATCAGGTACAGAAACACACCGATCCCAGTCCCAGCAGTAAAAGAACCTGTAGCTTTGTACGCCAAATCAAATTGTATTTACCAATTTACATGCAGATGCGAAGCCATCTACATAGGCAGAACTGAGCGACAGTTACATTGCAGGGTTTCGGAACATATTCCGAATTGGTTGGACAAGATACTACACACAGAGGATTGTAGCCTAGGCAGGCCGACACACCGGAAAAGTCTGGCTTCATCGGTCGGGAGACATGTGCTCGAGAGTGGTCACGTGGTTGAAAGAGACAGTGCCTTCCGTGTGTTGTTCAACACACAAAGTAGTCGATTGTTAAAGTTTGCTGAAGCTATACTAATCAACCTGCGTAAGCCGTCCTTGTGTAAACAGAAAGACATGTTAGTCAGTTTAAAATTACCGTGGTAGACAATCGACATTACTGTGCGAACATGTGTATATTTCAGTTTGAAGGATTTATCTAATTAATTCACGTAAGTTGTGTGATTTCTGCAGTATGTACCTGACGAGATGCAGCGAAATATGCCAGGCAATAAATCGTGCAATCTATTGTTTGTGTCTTCGTTATTCAAATTAATTTATTGCCTTTTCTAACATTAATTCTATCCCTTTCCTAGCATTGTGTCCCTTTTATATCATTCATTCAAAAATTGTTTTTCTAATCCACTGTCTCCCAAGGCTAATAGACTACAATGGCTGGGGCATATAGAAAGAATGGAAGATAATAGGGAAACAAAACAGGAAATAAATGACCGTAGATCCCGAGGTAGACCAAGAAGACGTTGGAGAAATAATATATATACTGACCTACAAGCACTTGGAATCAACGACTGGCAAGAGAAGGTCAACCAGAGAGACGAATGGAGACGGATTTTATCTGCAGCAAAGAACCTCAATGGCTAGGAACGCTGATGAAGAAGAAGAAGAAGAAGAAGAAGAAGAAGAAGAAGAAGAAGAAGAAGAAGAAGAAGAAGAAGAAGAAGAAGAAGAAGAAGAAGAAGAAGAAGAAGAAGAAGAAGAAGAAGAAGAAGAAGAAGAAGAAGAAGAAGAAGAAGAAGAAGAATTACGTTAATACCATCTCTTCTAGTTGTTATCCCAACCCACTCTATGCAAATTCTAACGTTAATCTCTTGTTTAACAAAAAAAAATTGACAAAGCACCCTTTTACACGCCTTAAGGGACGCAGAGGTGTTTCCAAGGCACCAGGGCCGGGTTATATACTGGCTAAAACCTATTGACGCGTCCTCGTCGAGCGTCCTGGGCAACAGGTCCCTTCGGGGTCCTGGCTAAAGTCAGTAGGATCGCCGATTCCTCCGAAGTCGGAGAGTGTCTGCCTGTACGGCAAGGAAGCACCAGTCTGCACACCAATAAGCCAGACATGGGACAACGGATACTCACGCAAACCTCAGGTCCTGTATGACATCACATTGATGTTGGACAACAGGATGCCTTCATCCGACATACAGGACTTCACGCTGAAGCTCAAGCCAACTAACACAAGCAAGCAAGCAACACGCCTTAAGACGCTTTGGGCATTTTGTGCTGGACTCATATTTTTATGGGCCAATGGGCGCTAAGTGGGTGACGTGGACAGTATCACGCTATGCGCAGAGGTACTTCCTGATATCCATTTTAGGCCGATTTCTTTGTATATCAGCTGTTATTCTAACCAACTGGGTCATTGTTCAAACGTTATTCCTTATATCCCAGGTATTGCTATAATTAACTGTGTACAAGCTATGATGTTAATTCCTCTTGTTCCAACTGTTATTCTAGCGTACTTCTAAAGTTAATTCGTTCTGTCCCAGCTGTTAAGCTAACCTATTGTATCCTACTTCTAAAGTTAATTTGTTCTGTCAGGACTATTATTCTCGCCTAATATACTCAACATGCGTTTAAATAATAGAGAAGTTTAGAGAATTTAATGTAAACCTATTCTTATGTTTTGTAGATTATTCAAAGGCACTTGACTGTGTACAAAATAATAAACTTCAGGAAATCATGAGGAAAATTGGCTTTTCAGTACATGTAGTACAACTCACAAAAATACAGTATCTAGACCAACAAGCAGCGTTAAGAATAAATGGTGAGATATCAGATTGGTTTCACATCAAGTAAGGTGTCCGTCATGGCTGCGTGTTGTTGCCTGCCCCCCCCCCCCCCCCCAAGTAATACTTGGACACTTACTAAACAAGTTGAACAGGCGCATACATGCCTTTGAATATAAATGTTATAGACGGGTTTTAAGAATAGCTTGGATACACAAAAGAACAAATGCATCCATACGATATGAGTTGAATACTGAAGAAGGTTGGATACTAAAGACGATAAAACAAAGAAAATTGAAATATTTTGATAACTTGAAACGTCATGAAAGTTTGGAGAGAACGATAACGGAGGGGTATATGCCCGGGAAAATGAGAATGGGAAGGCCAAAGAGAAGATGAGTGCAGGATGTGGCAGATGATCTCCAGATGGGTGTACCGGATGCGAGACATCTTGCTTATGACCGAGAAATTTTCCGAAAGGTTGTAATGGGAGAGGAGTTCTGCAAAGGATATACTACTGAATGAATGAATATACCCAACGTGAATAATCCACAAAACATCAGAATAGGTTTACATTAAATTATCTACACTTCTCTATTATTAAACGCATAGTTCCTCTTCCTTATGATTTTTAGTAGAATTTTACTTGCATGACTGACCAGGGCAACAGTTCTATAGTTGGTGCATAATTTCAGGTTGCCCTTTTTTGGTATTGGAATTAAGATAGTTCTCTTCCAATCTTTTGACTATATACCATATGTCCATATATTTTTACATAATGTGTGATAGATTTGTATGCTTTCTGCTCCTCCCGCTTTAAGTAGTTCAGCTGGTATCTCATCACATCCTGATGATTTATCATTCTTAAAGTTCTTTATTACCCATGAATTTCATCTAAGGAGGATTCAGGTTCTGTCTCTGCTCTTTTTGGTTCATCTATCTTATTCATATCCTCACAGTCATTCATATCATACATTCCACTGCAGTATTCTCTACATCTAAAGT
Organism: Cepaea nemoralis; assembly: GCA_014155875.1. Lineage (NCBI taxonomy): Eukaryota > Metazoa > Mollusca > Gastropoda > Stylommatophora > Helicidae > Cepaea > Cepaea nemoralis. The sequence goes on from JACEFZ010012820.1 coordinate 43,936, forward strand.
TAATTCGTTCTGTCCCAGCTGTTATTCTAATCTAATATATCCTACTTCTAAAGTTAATTCGTTCTGTCACAGCTGTTATTCTAATCTAACATATCTCCTTCTAGAGTTAATTCGTTCTGTTCCAGCTGTTATTCTTATAGCCTGATACATCCTACTTCTAAAATCATTCGATCTGTCCCAGCAGTTATCCTAATTCATTGTATCCGATCCGTGATTTTAATTTCTTCTGCCCCAGTTGTTATTCTGACCTACCATATACCCTATTCAAGCGTTAATTCATCTTGCCCCAAGTGTTATCCTAATCGACTGTATCCAAACTCTGACGTCAACTCCTTCTGTCCCGAACAGACATTATCTCAGCACTTCTGATGGAGACAGTTGTCTAGAAAAGCCCACGGCAATTGCTTTGCGTTTTAATCCACCAACACATAATGTTAGATAATAAATGGGGACAGGTCGACATGAATGGCTTTCATTCGAGCTTCCCCAAGCGATGCCAGTGATAAATCCCGAACACTCGTAAAAAGCATAGGTAGAGACCATCCCAAGATCCATACTGCCGCAGGCCTGTAAAGCTTTAAGTCTGCGCATGCACTTTGCCGCTGCATAATGGGTAGGATTATGATCTTCATGTTATCTTTTACTGTATAATAATTCTGAAACCGATAGAGAAGTAAGTGTTCAGATATACCGATTGTCATTCACAGAAGAGAAGAGAAAGAAGTGGTAGATTGTTCCTTATTGACTTGGGCACACGATGGAAGTCGTAATATATTTCTAAATTTAATATCTTGTTATTTGCGGCTTTTCTTGTGACTTCCTGAATGCGCAGAGAAATTAGTGGCCAGTCGTTCACTCTCTTAGCGAGCGCTGGCGTTGAGTCCTAGTCCGCACGCTATCATGACATGATCAGTGCAGCCTACTAACGATTCCACTAACTTTGGCTTTGGGATTTTACCATTCGCAATTATCAATAATCATCATCTAACACGAGGAAAAGTTAAATTTCTAAATTGTGTATTGCCGGAAGACATCTTAATAGTAATATACTCATCAGACGCCCGATAGCCAATTGACGTGGTCCTAACAATAATGAGATCTGTGTTTTTGAGGACTGAAAACAATAACAATGCACTTCTCTGATGAAATATCACAATAAGAAGGTCAATTTTCATTATGTAAGCAGTGAGTGCATACAATAATTGAACAAGCATTTCGTGTCAAAATGTAGTGGTTTAAGGAAAAACCAGTAGGCTAGTTAACTCATATAGTCTAAATAGTAGAACATGGAATTTGGAATACCAAGGAAGTTAATCAACATGACCAGACTATGCATGGAAGATACTTATAATATAGTAACATATACAGGCAGTAAATCAGACCCTTTCCAAATAACATCTGGCTTGAAACAGGGTGATGCACTATCGTCGCTACTCTTCAATCTGGCTCTGGAGAAAGTTGTAACGGAAGGTAAACGAAGAATGTTATATTGGAGGAACATCCAAGCTGCTTGGTTATGCAGATGATATAGATATTATAGGGAAAATGAACAAAAGACATTAGAAATATTGACTCACTTAAAGGAAAAAGCCCAACAGATGGGGGTGGTTATCAACCAAGATAAGACAGAATATATGGTAATTTCAAGAGAAGGAATGGCTAAAAACTCTGGCCACAAACAAACAGATAATATGACCATTAAAAGAACGGAAACATACAAATACTTGGGTACAATCTTCAACTGCTCCAACATCATAAGGGAAGAAATACAAACTAGAATCAATTCTGGAAATAAGATATACTATGCACTACAACATCTACTAAAATCAAATGCGCTATCTCGTAACACCAAAATCACAATATACAAAACACTGATCAGACCAGTTGTGCTGTATAGCTCTGAAACCTAGAGTACAACGAAAGGAGACGAAGCCTTGTTACAAACCTTTGATAACAAAGTTTTAAGACGCATCTTTGGACCCATTAGGGATACACAAAGTGGAGAGTGGAAAAGAAGAAGTAACAAAAACGTTTATGATCTGTTTAAGTCCCCGCTAATCACTGGTATCATGAAGGCTAATAGACTACAATGGCTGGGGCATATAGAAAGAATGGAAGATAATAGGGAAACAAAACTCGCTTACACTCAGGAAATAAATGACCGTAGACCCGAGGTAGACCAAGAAGACGGTGGAGAGATAATATATATACAGACCTACAAGCACTTGGAATCAACGACTGGCAAGAGAAGGTCAACCAGAGAGACGAATGGAGACGGATTGTATCTGCAGCAAAGAACCTCAATGGCTCGGAACGCTGAAGAAGAAGAAGAAGAAGAAGAAGAAGAAGAAGAAGAAGAAGAAGAAGAAGAAGAAGAAGAAGAAGAAGAAGAAGAAGAAGAAGAAGAAGAAGAAGAAGAAGAAGAAGAAGAAGAAGAAGAAGAAGAAGAAGAAGAAGAAGAAGAAGAAGAAGAAGAAGAAGGAGGAGAAGAAGAAGAAGAAGAAGAAGAAGAAGAAGAAGAAGAAGAAGAAGAAGAAGAAGAAGAAGAAGAAGAAGAAGAAGAAGAAGAAGAAGAAGAAGAAGAAGAAGAAGAAGAAGAAGAAGAAGAAGAAAATGCATTTAATGTCACAATGAAGTGGTTTAAGGAATACCAGTAGACTAGTTAATTCAGGTTAGTCTGGACTCATAGAATCGACAGATTAGGTAAAGTAAGAAACTACGCAATAGGCGTAACCAACTGTTATGTTTTTATACAATAAAGTTAGTTGCATATCCTTTACGTGACGTAGCAGTCAGCTCCAGCATTGTTTCACTGTTTGTGATTCCTGGGCAAGTTTTACGTTCAGTTGTTAGCCATTACTATCTGAACGACCGGCACTCATACCATTGTATAAAATTCTAATGCAAGCCGGTCTGCTTCCCAATAGCGCGCAGCTGTGGCTCGAATGCTGTATGCGGGAATGCGAATAGAATTTGTAACCCCTTCGTCTTAGAGCCTGCTATGTATCACGCCATCATAATAGGCGGAATGAACACTAAGTCCCGTTAAAGGTACTCTACAAGAACATCACAACCATAGATGCAACTCCTTGTCGGCACTGGTACCCTACATCAACATCACAACCATTGATGCAACTCCTTGTCGGCACTGGTACCATACATTAACATCACAACCATAGATGCAACTCCTTGTCGGCACTGGTACCCTACATCAACATCACAACCATTGATGCAACTCCTTGTCGGCACTGGTACCATACATTAACATCACAACCATAGATGCAACTCCTTGTTGGCACTGGTACCCTACATTAACATCACAACCATAGATGCAACTCCTTGTCGGCACTGGTACCGTACATCAACATCACAGCCATAGATGCAACTCCTTGTCGGCACTGGTACCCTACATTAACATCACAACCATAGATGCAACTCCTTGTCGGCACTGGTACCCTACATTAACATCACAACCATAGATGCAACTCCTTGTCGGCACTGGTACCATACATCAACATCACACCCATAGATGCAACTCCTTGTCGGCACTGGTACCATACATCAACATCACAACCATAGATGCAACTCCTTGTCGGCACTGGTACCATACATCAACATCACAACCATAGATGCAACTCCTTGTCGGCACTGGTACCCTACATCAACATCACAACCATTGATGCAACTCCTTGTCGGCACTGGTACCATACATCAACATCACAGCCATAGATGCAACTCCTTGTCGGCACTGGAACCCTACATCAACATCACAGCCATAGATGCAACTCCTTGTCGGCACTGGTACCCTACATCAACATCACAGCCATAGATGCAACTCCTTGTCGGCACTGGTACCCTACATCAACATCACAGCCATAGATGCAACTCCTTGTCGGCACTGGTACCCTACATCAACATCACAACCATAGATGCAACTCCTTGTCGGCACTGGTACCCTACATCAACATCACAGCCATAGATGCAACTCCTTGTCGGCACTGGTACCCTACATCAACATCACAGCCATAGATGCAACTCCTTGTCGGCACTGGTACCCTACATCAACATCACAACCATAGATACAACTCCTTGTCGGCACTGGTACCCTACATTAACATCACAACCGTAGATGCAACTCCTTGTCGGCACTGGTACCCTACATTAACATCACAACTGTAGATGCAACTCCTTGTCGGCACTGGTACCCTACATTAACATCACAACCATAGATGAAACTCCTTGTCGGCACTGGTACCCTACATTAACATCACAACCATAGATGCAACTCCTTGTCGGCACTGGTACCCTACATCAACATCACAGCCATAGATGCAACTCCTTGTCGGCACTGGTACCCTACATTAACATCACAACCGTAGATGCAACTCCTTGTCGGCACTGGTACCCTACATTAACATCACAACTGTAGATGCAATTCCTTGTCGGCACTGCTACCCTACATTAACATCACAACTGTAGATGCACCTCCTTGTCGGCACTGGTACCCTACATTAACATCACAACTGTAGATGCAACTCCTTGTCGGCACTGGTACCCTACATTAACATCACAACCATAGATGAATCTCCTTGTCGGCACTGGTACCCTACATTAACATCACAACCATAGATGCAACTCCTTGTCGGCACTGGTACCCTACATCAACATCACAAGCCATAGATGCAACTCCTTTTGGGCCTGGCCCCAAATTTAAACATCACAACCGTAGATGCAACCCCTTTTGTCGGCACTGGTACCCTAAAATTTAAACTCACAACTGGATGAAATTCCCTTTTTCGGCGGGGAAAAACCCTAAAAATTAAACATCAAAACTGTAAAATGCACCTCCTTGTGGGCACGGTACCCTACTTAAACCTCACAACTGTAATGCACTCCTTGTCGGCACTGGAAACCTACTTAAACCACCCAACCCCCTAATGGAACTCCTTGTCGCACTGGTCCCCTACTTAACATCACAACCATAGATAAACCCCTTTGTGGGCCGGGTACCCTCAAAACATCAACCTAGTTTAAACTCCTTGTCGGCACGGGTACCCTACATTAACATCACCCCCAAAAATTGAAACCCTTTTTTTTTCGGCACTGTCCCCTCCCATTAACATCAAAACCGTGTTGCAACCCCTTGTCGGCCCCGGGGTACCTACATCAACCTCAAAACCCCCATTGATGCAACCCCCTTGTCGGCACGGGTACCCACATCAACATCAAAACCCATAAAAGGGCAACCCCTTGTCGGAAACGGGTACCTACACCCACTCACATCCATAGATGCAACCCCTTGTGGGCACTGGTCCCCTACACCCAACATCAAAACCCCAAAATGAAACTCCTTGTCGGAAACGGGTTCCCTACATAAACTCACAACCATAGTTTCCTCCTTGTGGGACTGTACCCTCCCATAAAATCAAAACCCTAGATGCAACTCTTGTCGGCACGGGTACCCTACATAAACATCCAACCATAGATCAACTTTTTGTCGGCATTTGGAAACCCTCCCATAAACATCACGACCATAGATGCAACTCCTTGTGGGCACTGTACCCTACTCAACTCAAAAACCATAGACCCAACTCCTTGTCGGCACTGGTACCCTACATTAACATCAAAACCCTGTAGTTTTAAACCCCTTTTTCGGCACTGGTACGCTATATTAACATCACAACTTTTGATAAAACTCCTTGCGGCACTGGTACCCTACATCAACATAAACCCCGTGGGTGAAATTTCCCTTGTCGGCAGCACTGGTCCCCTACGTCCACTTGTCCATGGGATGGGTTTCCCCCATTCGCCCCATGGGAATTTTTCCATGGATGGAGGGGAGGGAAACCCACACAATTTGTTTTTCCCCATGGGTCATATGGGACAGTAGCCATGTCATAGCAACTTAATCTATGTCAGAGCAACCCTTATTTTATTTTTATCTTTCACCTTTTTAAAGCCTTTTATTCTTCTTTTTTTCTTTACATTTTTGTATCAATTCTTTATCTCGTGGTGGGACACTGGATAAATAAATAAATGCGCGCTGCTAGTCAGCCATTATTGCTGTAGATGTTGATTGGCGTCCTTGGCAATTTGTAAATACGAAGCTAGTTTTAATCTGCTGTAATCGAAGCAGGAATTGTAGAACAAAAACCGAAAAGTGATTTTGACTTATTTTCTTATCCTCCACCTAACAAAGCAATTAAGTTTGATGACCCCAGACACAAATGCCTTGATGACGAAGTCACCATGTTTCAAAAATTACAGCAACCAACTTCAGAACCATTAAATTATTGGAAATATGAACATAGGTTTCCACTGCTAACAGTACGAAAATTGTTTTGATCATACCAGTGTCTTCAGCAGTATAGTGTTTTTTTTTTCCTCAATATAAAATTCAATATCTCAGTAACCAACTGATGGAAAATGATGAGATTTAGCATATAACCTTATCATTATGTCCACCCAACAAAAATATTTTTGTTCTGGAGATTGTACAGCAGATTTCAATGCTTGTTTATATGCGGTATATAATTTACGGCTCTGGCATTAATGCCAACATTTTAAGAGTGTTACAGCTTCAGCAAGACACATTCGTGCTATTTTTAAAATTGTCTGGCGGTTTTCGTTTTGGGACAGACTGAGCGCATTTATATGGGATAGTTCAGAGATGTCGTCAAACTGTGGGTTATTTCATGAAAGGTGATTATATAAATAAACTAGCTGACTCGGCCCGGCTTCGCCCAGCTCCTAGCGGAGATCTGTCTGTCTGTCTGTCTGTCTGTCTGTCTGTCTGTCTGTCTGTCTATCTATCTATCTATATCTACCTACCTACTTCCCTACCTACCTACCTACCTATCTATCTATCTATCTATCTATCTATATATCTGTCTGTCTGTCTGTCTGTCTGTCTGTCTTCTATCTATCTATCTATCTATCTATCTATCTATCATGATTATATAAATAAATCTTACCATTAATGTAATATTAATAGCTAATATTTGAATGTGTTAATACTGTTCAATGGGATTAAAAGTGAAATTGTGTACACTTCAAAACATCGCTATGAAGTGGTACACATATTTTTGTCAAGAAGCTGATCGCAGGAAACTGTTTCATACTGTTACAAATACCGAAAAAAGAACAGTGCATGCATTAGGTTTGAGTAAACGATCATTTCGTCGATGGGTACAAGAATCTGGAATGAAACCAACACGCGATAAGCAAACGGTAGGTAGAAAGGCAATTGTAGACAGCTTTGACAAGATTGTCATCAGACGAGTTATTATAAAAATGATGGAAGCCAAAGAAACAGTGACTGTAAGAAAACTGAGGTTTTGTTTTTTGTTTTGTTTTTTTGAGAAAAGACAATAACATAGAGCTATCCAAAACAACTTTGTGGAAAATTATAAGGACATTAGGCTTCACTTTTAGAAAGTACGAGGGAGCTAGAAATATCCTATGCGAGCAACCGAATTTAGGAGCCATGAGAAGCAGATACCTACGTGAAATAAGTGAAATGCGCAAAGAAAATTATGACATAGTGTATTTGGATGAGACGTGGATCAATGCGCACCACACAAGGGAAAAGGAATGGCAATCAATGGATGGAAAGATAAAGCGTTATGTGCCCAGTAGTAAAGGACAGCGTTTGGTCATAGCCCATGCTGGTAGTACTCATAATGGCTTACTACAGAATGCTGGGCTCGTGTTCGTATCAAAGCATACAGACAATAGGGATTATGATAATGAGATGAATGGTAATGTATTTAGAGATTGGCTCGAGAATACAGTACTTCCATCCCTTGATAGATCGTCTTGTCTAATCATGGACAATGCATCATATCACAATGTTGTTGCCCAAGAAGACAAAATACCTACGGCATCGAGCACAAAGGAAGCAATAAAGATATGACTCCAAAGGGAAAATATACCATTTCCAGAAACATATTTCAAGCTACAGTTGTTGTCCCTTGTAAAACAGACACAAAAAAGTAAGACATTTCAAATCGACAAGTTGATAGAAGAGCGTGGCCATAGGTGCTTGAGACTTCCGCCGTATCATTCTCATTTAAGCCCTATAGAACTTGTATGGGCTAAAATTAAAGGACAAGTTGCAGCTGTCAATACTACATTCAAATTGTCTGATGTCAAGATACTAACCCAGTCCACGCTATTAAATTTTGATAAAAGTTACTGGAAAAAATGTGAGTTCCATGTGTTGGAAGAGGAAGAGGACTATTGGAGAAAGGATGGATTGAATTTTATGCAACCGAGAGCAATCATCAACCTACTGGAATCGTCCGACACAGATTAAGGTCTGAGCAGATCGCAGACCTTAATCTACGTACACACTTACTGGGATATTTTGCTCCAACTATTCAGACGAATTGCAGGCCCTAAACATTACAGCATCAGCATAATGTCAATGGCAACAGTTTGTATTCCATAGTTATGAATTTTTCAATTCCGCAAGCCCTCAGCGGTGACAAACAACTGAATTGAGAAAAACACACACACAAACACACACACCACACACACACACACACACATACACTAAACGCATTGAATACCAACAGAAGAGTAATATTGCGGTGGAAACTGACATATTGTGGCATAACAAGAAACGTGAGAGCAAACACGTTGTCAAATTAGGGGACAACACACGTGCATACGAAATCTATCTATAACTTCAATGAAAAGAGGACCATCATCTTGGTCGTTAAGAAGAAAGCTCACTACGGAGACACTGACAACTATTTTCATAGTGCAAAACAGGTAATCATGTTCCTTCTCTGAACGGTAAACAGCAGAGTAGACAGTCTTTCACAAAGACTCAAAGCGGGTCTGTCATCCAATGAGTACGTGTGAACAAACTACACAGACAGCTGAACAGATCCTTAAAAATGGAAACATGATGACTAAATTGCGGTATCATTTCTTGTCACTCCATACGCACATTAACGCACAGCTATTTGGAAGCTTTCACGAAGTCAATATAAAAAGCTAACATGAATACTTGTGTACACTTTATTAACCAGCAGCTGAAGAAACAAGAAGGAAATGAAAAATAAAGTAAGAAATATATTCCTTCTACTTTCCTGTTAATTTACAAATTATTTACCCCATGCCTCTGTAAATTCTCTATCTTTACTAATATTACACATTGCACCCCTCTCGGGATTCTCCGTGGTGAAGTGGTCAAGCCGTCTGACTCGGGCTCCGAAGGTTGTATGTTCGATTCCGGGCTGCGTCCTTCATTTCACGAGTGCATTTTTTCGGAGACTCCCGAGGGTCGTCGCTGGAGCTACGGAGTTCGTGCTTTGTGCGACGCTTTCCGCGCTGCGGAAAGAAACTGAGCCATATGGGATAAAAAACCCGGTGCAATGCAGTCGACCCTGTCGATTTTAAGCTACTTCTTTCATTGCACCCACTCCCATACGAATCCGGATACGCCTTTGTGTGCCATCTGAATTCGCGGATCACCCTTTACTGTAAACATAAATTTGTTAGCGAGAAATCACTAGTTGTTCAGCAAAACATCAAAGGAATTCCGCTTTCGATGATTTAAGTTGTTTTTGGACCTATCAAAGACATATTCCTTGGGTGGGGGTAAATATAAGACGGCTGGAACAATTTCATAACGATGCAACCGACAGTTTTCAAAATAATTGATCGTGAATGAAGGCATTCAAAACGGGACATACTATAGTAGAGCGCTTATTTAGTGCAGCTGAATTGTTGGTGAGTAAGTTACGAAAACGGATGTTACAGCTTTCGTTATAGACTATGTGTATATCAGATTTGCATGTAAGATGAAAATTGTGGAAATGGTTCAGGATTACCTAGATTAACTGAATTATTAGAAACAGTCGATCAGCAGGATATTGATAATGTGCTGAATGAGCAGAGTGATTCAGAAACAGAATGAGAGTGTCAGAATGACACTGAATTGTCATATTTAGATTAAACTTTGTTTTAATAAAATACTCTTGAATATTAAAATTAATAAATGCTATTGTTTTGCATGTCTCTGTGTACGTGTAGTCCTATTTAGTAGGCACCAACAATAAAATTTCATACATTTCATAATTTCATTTGAAGTGTATTCCATATTAATATTATCATGGGAATCCCATGGCATGGGATTTGACATACATAAATTACCATGGGAAGGGATGGGATGGGACTGAAAAATGTGTTCCATGGACAAGCCTGTCTACATCAACATCACAACCATAGATGCAACTCCTTGTCGGTACTGGTACTCTATATCAACATCACAACCATAGATGCACCTCCTTGTCGGTACTGGTACTCTACATCAACATCACAACCATAGATGCACCTCCTTGTCGGTACTGGTACTCTACATCAACATCACAACCATAGATGCAACTCCTTGTCGGTACTGGTACCGTACATCAACATCACAACCATACATGCACCTCCTTGTCGGTACTGGTACCGTACATCAACATCACAACCATAGATTGCACCTCCTTGTCGGTACTGTACCGTACATCAACATCACAACCAAGATGCACCTCCTGTCCGGTATTGGTACTCTACATCAACATCACAAACCTAGATGCACCTCCTTGTCGGTACTGGTACCGGTACATCAACATCACAAACCATAGATGCACCTCCTGTCGGTACTGGTACTCTACTACTCAACATCACAACCATAGATGCACCTCCTTGTACGGTACTGGTACCGTCAGACACAACTCAACAACCAAAGATGCACCTCCTTGTCGGTACTGGTACTCTACATCAACATCACAACCATAGATGCAACTCCTTGTCGGCACTGGTACTCTACATAAACATCACAACCATAGTTGCAACTCCTTGTCGGTACTGGTACTCTATATCAACATCACAACCATAGATGCACCTCTTTGTCGGTACTGGTACTGTACATCAACATCACAACCATAGATGCACCTCCTTGTCGGTACTGGTACCACCTACATTAACATCACAACCATAGATGCACCTCCTTGTCGGTACTGGTACTCTACATAAACATCACAACCATAGTTGCAACTCCTTGTCGGTACTGGTATTCTATATCAACATCACAACCATAGATGCAACTCCTTGTCGGCACTGGTACCCTACATCAACATCACAACCATAGATGCAACTCCTTGTCGGTACTGGTACTCTATATCAACATCACAACCATAGATGCACCTCCTTGTCGGTACTGGTACCCTACAACAACATCATAACCATAGATGCACCTCCTTGTCGGTACTGGTACCCTACAACAACATCACAACCATAGATGCACCTCCTTGTCGGTACTGGTACTCTATATCAACATCACAACCATAGATGCACCTCCTTGACGGTACTGGTACCCTACAACAACATCACAACCATAGATGCACCTCCTTGTCGGTACTGGTACTCTATATCAACATCACAACCATAGATGCACCTCCTTGTCGGTACTGGTACTCTATATCAACATCACAACCATTGATGCAACTCCTTGTCGGTACTGGTACTCTATATCAACATCACAACCATAGATGCAACTCCTTGTCGGTACTGGTACCCTACATCAACATCACAACCATTGATGCAACTCCTTGTCGGTACTGGTACTCTACATCAACATCACAACCGTAGATCCAACTCAACTCCTTGTCGGAACTGAAACAACCGGAACGTCTGTGTATCCTGCTTAAGAAGTTAAAACTCAATTTCACAGAACTTCTCAACCAACCTATCAACTGAGTTCATTTTTATATGAAGACCATTTCCTAGTTTTGTTTTCATTCCGCTTCTTTGAAGAGGTGAGAGCATGCGTCATTCTGTGACCAGAAATAATTGTTCATCATCATCATATTTTTCTTTTTTAGCATATCCTTTACAGGACTTAGCTGTCAACACCAGCATCTTTCAGCTGTATGTCGATCTCTTGGCAAGATTACGCTCAGTAGTTTGCCATTGCTTTCTGAGCGGCCGGCTCAGTATCCCGCAAGTCACGAGCGGGGGTCGAACCGCCTCAGCTCTCGCTCCGCTACGAGACTCTGCGTGATAAACGGGATTACAGAGAGAAAGTGTTGTAACCCCACAGCCAGAGAGACCGGCTCATCATCATATAGCAGGTCCTTATTCAAACGTCGCTCTCATCACGGCCCGCGGGCACAATGCTCGATCCTGCACCTGTCTCACAGCGTAATGCATTTCCGTATTCAACATGTCTTCAATGTTCTGTGTCCAAATTCTCGCTGGTTGATCCCTGCCTCATAATCAAGGAACAATGTCTTCCATCAGTGTTCTCCCCAAACCTCTGTGACGTTCAACATGGCCAAATTATTTCACATTCCGTGACATGGTGCAGTTTATGTATGAGCCGGTTTTCTTCAATGTCTATATCTTGTAGATGCGGTATTATTACCGCAGCTACAAGATTGTGGACGGTTTTCAATCAAATGGAAACCCACCGTGGGTGGTTCTATAGAGAAGAAAGTCAGTCGATACTGTAAGTACCTGGCTATGGAAGCATCAGTTTATAGAAATGCATGTCTAGAAGGAAATCTATCGTCCCACAATAATCGCTTTGCAGTAGGTAAGTCAGTAAAGTAACGGACCCCTGAACCTTTACAAGTTTTAAGACGTATTCGGCACTTGTTGCTTGACTCAATTATTACAGACCAATTTGGTTGATGTGATCAGTATCATACCTGCCGTATTTACCTGTTTGATCATGTTTACCAGCCCTACCCATGTGGATTCGACCACCAGGCCAGCACAGAAGCCTCTAGTGAGTACGCTACCGCGGTTCCCATATCTACTCATAGATATAACTGAAGGTGTTGGCAATTATTATAAAATAAAGCTCCTCTTATGCAATAAGTCTCTCTCGAGGAAATTTAGGGGAAGAATTATTACACATTACATATAGCCAAGGCATCCGCGGTAATTAGTGGCTAGACGATTGCTTTCGGGTCCAATGGGCATGAGTTCGATCGACTCGGGACGATTAGGAATTATTTTAATGGGCCTGGGCTCTCAGGCTGATCGATCCTAAAATAAGTACCAGGAAATGTCTTAAGAAGAAAAGGCGCTGGAATAATGCAGCCTATGTCACCCACCGACTCTTAAAAAATAACTATCGTCATATACTCAATACGCCTAAAGGCGAGTATAAGCTTTGCTTTTCTAACTTTTGCATAGAACCAAAATTAGCACACGGCTGATAATCCTGGACAATGAGCAAATAAGCAAATATAAATCCTTTAAAGCCACAGAACTGTGGATTTGCATAAGAATGTTTTAGATACTTTGGACGCCCACTATCGGTAATCTGAATTTTGAACATGGGTTATACACAAAGACATCTCATAACAGACAGTCGGCATATTTGGTCATATTATGTGAAGGGAAGAATATGACACATGTTGTAACACATAATACACATGCGCGCGCACACACACACACACACACACACACACACATATATATATACATAGAGTCGTTTCCTTTATTTTAATGGTAACGACAATTTCTGTGACATGAAATTCTGGCAATTAATTGCATGCCTTTACAGGACTCATAGTCAACTCAGGCATTTTTTTGTTTACTGTTTGCGATTTTATAGGCAATTTTACGTTTTTAGTTTTCCAGCAGTATGAAGTAATTAACATTGTTTAACATTTGATGCGAAACTGAGATCACATTTTGACAGGCTCCCAGCTGAAAGATAGCAATTTGTTAACGATGTGAATTGCTCTGTCAAATCAACAAGACAGACCATCAGTCAAGGCTTTCTTGCGGGCTTGATTCTTGTAGACAGCATTGTCCATTTTCTGAGCCAGCATGACCCAGCCTGGCGGCAGCGGAGCGTTCAGCAGATCCTCAAGCCTGAAGTTCATCGGAATATCTCGAACCCTGGCAGGACAATCCATGGAAACAATGACATACTGTTGTAAACTTTAGCACAGAGGACATGAAGAACCGATTCATTGTATGTGCGTGGTAAACTTCTGATTGATGCAGCAGTATAGCATATTCTTCTTCTTCTTCTTCTTCTTCATCAATGTGTTTGTCTACTTCTCTCTCTTCTTTTCCACCTCCTCCTATTCCTTCTTCTTCTTCTTCTTTTTCTTCTTCTCCAGCATCGTCATTTTCTCGTTTTTCTAATTCGCTCTCTCCTCTTTCTCCTACTCCTTCCCCTCCTTCTTCTTCTCCACCTTCTTCTTTAGCTTCTTCTTCTTCTCTCTCTCTCTCCCCCCCCCCCTTATTTTTTCGCCTTCGCCTTCTACTACTGCTGCTGGCTTTTACCTCATAGATCCTAAACCAACCCTTGACAAGGCATGCTATCATCTGTTATTTTATGCAGCCTCCCAATGGCCTCCCCACAGTATTCATCTCTGTTTCCTATACCCATCTCCGTGTTTTATGTCTCCTTTTTTCTTGCTTGACATTTGTGTTCCTGTAACAGTACTTTCTAGTGACACTACTATCAGGTTTTATAAACGTGTGTTACATCCAGCACTAGCGTCCTCTCCTCGTCTCACAATACCGCGGTATCATCATCATCATGTGCCATGTCGGTAGGCGTGGGCCGTCATGTTTCGCCATCTCACTCGATCAACAGAGTCGTGGATCAGCTCAGTGTTCTTGTCTCGACCATACCACGTGGCCAAGTCATCCAGGTATTTACTTCCCCGTGTTCTCTTCCCTTCGATCTTGCCGGTTGTCACCAAGTTATTCAATTTATTTCTTGTCATAACGTGACCAAAAATAATTTTGACTGTCTACGTATAATTTATCTAATCAGTTTACGATTTTCATTTGTTTATAGTAGAACTTGGTCATTGGTTTTTTTTTTTTTTTTTTTTTTTTTTTTTTTGTCTGTCCATTGTATTCTTTGCATTTTCCTCAAAAACCACATTTCCGCAGCCATCAGATGTTTTTCAGTGTGTCTGCTCATTGTCCACGCTTCACATCCATACAAACGTACAGGTTCTATGTAGCACCCCCAACACTCTTCTTCTCGTTGCAAATGACATCTTTTTATTGGTCAGTATGTTTCCTTCTTGCAAAAGACTACCTTCCCAGGGTGATTCTTGTTCTAATCTCTTCAAGGCATCCCCCATCAGATGTTATGACTGTAGCGAGACAATTGTAGCGATTCACTGGTTTAAGAATATTCTCATTTACGCGTGTATTACATTGTGGTATTTCCGTCTTCATTTCATTGTCGCCTTGTCGTCTTGACAGATGATAGTTTGTTACATTGTGCTATAAAAAGGCATAACTACAACCCATGGCGGCTGCGAATGTAATTGATCCGAGACCAGTTGAGACCAGGAATGGTGTTTACCTTTCCATAGCACAAAGCCTGGGCTGAATATAGAGACCATGTTTTGCCAATGGGGCATGATCCCTCTCTCGACCTGCCAAGTTCACTCCAGATGAAAGGTGACACCAATACACCTGGAACAAGTCAAGCTGCAGAAGATGCCGGATCAGCAAAGCAATGCTTTAACTGTCCGCCTGTCGGAGCTTCGATCCTAGACCAGCTGCCAACCAAGGATTAGGGCCTGGTCTGCCTCTGCGATGACATTTTGTCTTTAGGTTGCATTTCCTCGCACCAGAATAAGGCTTGTACCCTCCCAACTGCGCTCCTCTGCCCGATGCCGTTGGCACAATGTGGGGTGTTGGGTTTGGTAAGTGCCGCCCAACAGTCGGAGCTAACAGAAGCAGGTAGTATGGTCTATGGTCATATCTGACTCAGACCTGACATGAATCCTTCTTCCTAGTGACGACCATCATATGTGTCTTCTTACAATCTAATTCTAACCTTAGTTGTTCACTGTGTGCAACAACCACATCTACTTGTAAGAAGACAGAGATTATGGTCGTCTCTAAGAAGAAAGAAATTCCACAATGTAATAAAAGGACAAATGTAAATATTCCTAAACAAGTGAATCGGTACAGTTATCTCCGAACAGTCATAGCATCTGATGGGAGGTGCCTTGAAGAGATTAGACCAATAATCGCTAAGGCCAAGGTGGCCTTTTGCAACGTGGAAAACATGCATGGGTCGACCAGCACGAAGATGGGAAAGAGGTACTGAAGACAACTGGGGCATATAAATGTATGAAACAGGGAAATTGCGAATGGATCGAGAATCGTATTGATTGGCCGTGATAAGAGCGTCACTCTGCGAAGGACCTGATACAGGATGATGATACCGTTATGAGCTAACTCATGTCATCGGTTTTCAGTTTCGGTTTCACGTGTATTCCATCTGATGCTTCATTTGCAGTATCATCTTGAATCTCCTCAGTGCGTGAATAAACGAGTTAAAATTATAACGTTGTTTTAATACACCAGTTCATTGTATACAAGATAGTCACTCAACAGATATTGTAGTTGGGGTGTAATGTACCACACCAAGGTAGTGTGTGTGTGTGTGTGTGTGTGTGTGTGTGTGTGTGTGTGTGTGTGTGTGCGTGCGTGCGTGCGTGCGTGCGTGTGTGTGTGTGTGTGTGTGTGAGGTAGTGTGTACTAAAGTCGTCAGGGTTAACTTCGTTGTACTGGGTGTGTTTCCATCTGACCCAGTCTCTATCTGTAGAACGGCAAGCTATCTGCCGAGAGCATTGCACAATGCACGAACTCTACAACTCCAGCGATGACCCCCAAGAACCTCCAAAAATGTTGCATTCGTGCTCTAAACGACGCAGTCTGGGGAAGGAACACACGACCTCCAGAAAGCGATACAGACGGCTTAACCTCTTTGCCACGGGGACCTCCAAGTGCGTATGTGTGTGTGTGGGGGGGGGGGGGGGGGGGTGGAGGTGGTGTTTGGCTGTTTGTGATTTCTGTGCAAGCTTACGTTCAGTAGTTTGCCGTTACTTTCTGAACGACTGGCTACTCATACTTTTGTACGGAAACCAACACAAGGCGGTCTGCTTCCAAATCGCCCGCAGCTGTGTTTCGAACGCGGTATGCGGGAATACGAATTGCATTATGATTTGTAACGCCTCATATATTGTAGTTCTCGGGGTAACGAGGTGGAGTGGCTAATTCCCCTCATGTCCGCGTTACCTTAGCTAACAATTTTGAGAAGATTCTAAAAGGTGTCCGGTATTCGTGTTGCGAACCTAAGCCGTCCCAGAGTCAAAATGGTCGGAATTAAATAATCCTGCAGCTGATGGCGTTGAGCATTAACCACTGTCTTCGTAAGCCAGGGCATTAACCACTATGCCCCAGAGGCATACTCATGAAAGAGTTACGCAATAACTTCATGGAGGAGCTTATAGTAGCAAATGAGACAGGAGTTAAAGAAGTAACTGTAATAGAGTATGTTCGGGTTGGTTGGTTGATTACTAGGTTGGTTGGTTGTTGATTGGTTGTTGGTTGGTTGGTAGTTCTCTGAAGTCAGATTCATTGGCATTTAGATTGATTAGTCTTTGAAAAGTGTTTCATCTATCAGAATGAAGCTGGTGTAGAGTCATATCTCTCGACCTACTAGTACAGTGGTTCTAAACCTTTTTTTGGCCCGTGCCCCCCTTCACCATATTTTCAGAACGTCACTCCCCCCTTTCGCATTTCCTACCTAAAAATATGGCCCATGCTCTAATTCACCATATTTTCAGAACATCACCCCCCACCCCCCTTTTTCGTATTTCCTACCTAAAGATACCCCCCCCCCCCCGCTGCCCCTACACAGTATACATAAAAATGGAAGCTAAATAACACATACTAAAACAAGTCTAGACGTCTACATAAATCGTGATTTGTGGGTCTACTTACTTTATAAAGTGCATTTTAGAAGGGCGAGACGTACAGAACCGTAAAGTATGAAGGGAAAACCAATATCAAGTAATCGGTTCTGGTATTAACGCGAACTTGAAATAATCTTAATTCCCCCCCCCCCCTTTTCCCCCTTCCCTGGAAATTCTAAAGTTCCCCCTGCTGGGAATTCCCCACCGGTTGAGAACCACTGCACTAGTACCTCTCCAATGTGACCGTGTTGCAGGACTGTTCTAACGCCCTCCAAGTCTAGAACCAGCTGGGTGTACATGGCCGATATTGGTACTTTAAATCTGTGCGCTAGCTCATTAACATGTAACCAGGTCATGATTCAACACGGCACGTATGTGCTATCTATGATTCTACTGGGATGGTGATGTTTCCTGCTTACGGATAATTTTGGAAATAACTTTCTGAAAGAAGAGTAAAATAACAAGTATAATTGAGTAGCTGTAATGTAACAGGCGGTTGGGACAGAAGAAGGTATCAACCTTGTAAACCCGATATCCTCTTGGACGATGTTGAGTGTCTGGTCCTCAGTCAGAAGATCGTAGAAGCTGTCCACGTAGTCGCTGAGAAGAGAATACATTCGGCTGTACAGACGATTGTAATACTGGTCTTGGTACCTTTTTAAGTTTTAGTAATGTTTAAATATAAAATGATAAAGTGTTTTTTGGGTCAGAATTAATTTATAAATGTAAAGAAGTCA
>JACEFZ010012821.1:0-41772 GCA_014155875.1 Cepaea nemoralis
CCCAGGATGGATGTCAAGAATCTTCTCTGCTTGCCTTCCGCTATCTCTTTCTCCATACATTTCTCCATTTGTAAAAATAATTTTCAGTTTTTCTCGTCCCCTGATGTGACAGAAATTCCTCTTAATGACATTTGTGATATGCCGCCCTTTAATCTTTGAACAAAGCTTTAAATGTTCTACAGTCTCAAATGAAAAACACAAAAAAGTATTTTAAGACCGTGGGAAAACAAACGTGCAGATGTTTTACAAGGACCACAAGCCAGGTGAATAGAAATCATAGACCGCGTAAATAATATATCTCACTTATAAAAGAATTTAGAAATCTATTCGGAAAACGAATAAAAATTATATTACAACAACTTAGAAAAGCAATAATAAATACGTTAAAACACGCGACACGTGTCAGACGTTTCGGTGTAACAATCGTCGTGAAAGACAATAAACAAACATATAACTAACAAGAACATTATGATAAGGTATAGTACACAAAATATGTATAACAACCAGTTAAAAACACGGAAGAAGGAAGGTTACACGACTTTCTCATATGCTAATTATGCGCACCAGTGTCAGGGAAATAATGCCAAATCGTGACTTTTTCTACTGTCAGGTATGTCCTGTAATGTTTTCTTCATTTCTGTCTTCTATGGTGTCGTTGGATACATGTTAATGTTTTTGTCTGATTATTTCAATGTTTTCCAGGCTGTGAATTAATGCTCGATATTTTAAGAACATGTCTTTGTTCTTCCGATAGGTTTATTTAGCGATAACATAGAACCGAGTCAGTCGATCTCCGCCAATTTGCTTTCCGAATTTGCACACTTCCTGTCTCCGTGTTACATGTGGCAACTGTGGCGATATTTCAAACTTTTCAGCTGTAATTATATTGAGATTAGGCCTATGAAAATAAGTGTTGACGTAAAAAATAAGTTGTACTCTTCTCACCTTAAATAAACAACAAGAAATGATTGCGAAAACGAATGAACATGTGGAACAAACATCTTCAGACACGCGGGTTACTGATCTGTGTTACACATAAATATCATTTAGGGAACCATCTGACGTCACTAAGACAGTTCATACATAAACAGACACGTATTGTTTGGTAGGTCATGCGGCGAAGTACACTTATTCCTGCAGCGAGGTGCTGTCGTCATTTAGAGGTGACAGGTTCGAATCCATGTCGGTAACTATAGCTTTCAATTTTTATATTGTTTAGTGCGTCCTCTAGCCCCTAATTCTTTCCCCTACTTCTATGAGCGCGAGCCCCAAACAATACTTGTCTGTTTATTTATGAATTGTCTTAGTGGTCTCAAAGGATTCCCCAATTGATATTTATATGTAATAAGTGTACAACATTGTAACCTACCAATCATTTCTCTTCTTTAAATGTTCGTTAACTGATCCAGTGCCAAACAAAAAGTAAGGTTGCACCAGACACGGCACACAATCAAATGAACAAATATTATAATTTAATGTCCATTCACTGGACATTACAATTGCTGAAAATGATACGAAATAAGACAAATAACACGATGACCCTAGTATGGATGATATATCGTCCTTATGTAAAATGGGAGGTCGCATTTGACGATATATTATCTTTTGGCACTGCATCAGTTAATATACTGGGCACAGCATTACGGTCTGCTGTGTTTGTTTTTTGACATATGCTAGTTTAATATAATATTCTGAGACCCATGGTGCTATTTCAACGGTTAGATACTAATTTTATCCATATTCCATAGTTGTGGGTTCATGTGGATGATAGACTGGCTAATGAAGTCATCTTCGTTTTATTTTTTATATTTTTTTCCCGCATATCCTTTACAGGACATCGCTGTCAACATCAGCATCTTTCAGCTGATTGTTGATTTCTTGGCAATATTACGTTCAGTAGTTTGCCATTGCCATCTGAGAGACCGGCTCACATACCCCGTAAGTTACCGACGCGGAGAGAACCGCTACAGTGTCTCGCGCACGTCACGTTACTCACGAGAGTATACGGGATTACGGAGAAAGTCGTGTAACACCTAGACCAGGCAGACCGGCCATTTTATTTTAAGGGTGACTATTTGGTCGAATACACTAGTTTCAGCAGTGAGTCGCTGTCGTCAATTAAAAGTGACAGGTTCAAATCACAGTCGGTAACTCTAGCTTTCAATGTGTATGTTGTCTAGTGCGTCCTCTAGTCTCTAATTCTTTCCCTGAATTCTGTGAGCGCCAAACAATACATATGCTGATACATTTACTGATCTGTGATTGTGACCTTACTAAAGGTTTCCACCACAGTGCACGAACTCGGCCAGAATCACAAATGTGGGGCATGTGGGCCGAACTAGATAGATCTCGGTGAGGAAAAGACGTTGGCGCTGGATAGAACACACATCGAGAAAACTTGATACTAGCTATATAGCAAAATCTTCCTTTCTCTAGAAACCACAAGACAAACGAAATAGAGGGCGATAAGAAAGATATAGGGAGAAACATTACAGACAGAGATGAATAATAATATGGGGAGGGCATGGTGGGAGCTGCAGCACATAGCATAATATGAGGACGGCTTGGGATAAGTTGGCTGAGGGATTATGCTCCAATAGAGGATAAACGGTAGAAAGAAGAAAGAAAGAAAGAAAGAAAGAGAGAAAGAAAGAAAGAAAGAAAGAGAAAGAAAGAAGGAAGCACAAACTTAGTAGCATTGGCGTGGTGCACTGACTACGGGATAGTGGGTTAATCTCCTATACCGGTAAGTTTTTAAATGACACAGGTGGAAATATCTATACGTCAGGTGTTGATCTAGAGACCATCAACCGGCAGACAGGACGGACTGGCACAATCTCGTAATAGTAACACTGGGTCGTGAGCGCACAGAATGGGCAGCGGACCACACATAGTTTGAGGTACAACAACAGATCCAGAGTAATACACATCAAGGTGACATAGTGATCTATACTGATGGGTCAGTGGCGAGAAACAGGCGAAGTGGTTGGGGTTTCATTGCGAAGGCTAATGGACGATTCTTGAAAAAGGAGAGTATGGCATATGAGACTACGACCTCCAGCATGAGAATGGAGGTGGAAGCAGCCACAGCGGCATTCCGTTGGTCAGAGGAGACTACTGCAACACACAATGTCTTCATCACTTACTCAAAAAGTATGCTTAATTAATAAAGTGGAGAAAGGAATGCTTCGTGTGGAATGGCTTACCTCGCTTCAAAGGTCACAGATTGTAAGAATTGTATGGATTTTGTGCCTTGACCATGCTGGAGTGAAGGCCTAACTTTTTTTTTTTTAATTTGGGTCTTTTTGTCTGTCGATATTTCTGCCTGTCTGTGTGTGTCTCTGCGTGTATATGTGCATCTCCCCTCTTTATTTGAGTTTTCTGAATTATTCCTGTGTTTATCTATATATGTTGAGTTTAGTTTAGTTTAGTCGACGGATCAACATCACGGCACACGGGTGTAACCCTAAGTGCTCCGTTCTACTCCTAACTCAAGCCTGAGTCCGGAGAAAATCAGCTCAGTGCGCGAACTCCGTAGCACCGGCAGGGATCCTGAAATACTTTAGGTAGATTTTTAGCTCGAAAATTTGCCCGGTAGGTTAGGCTTTTTCGATTTCCAACTGCCAAGATTGTTTACGTGCACAACAATACACACGGGCGTCCGATCTCACTACCCAGAGACCAGGGGAAATTGTGTTACTAGAAGTCCACGTGAAAACATTCCAGCCTATATCTATATATGATTGTACATATGATTGTGTGTAGAGCTATGTATAGTTTCCATACTTGTATAGGGAGGTAGGTTTAGTCACATTTCGTGTACTTGATATTTACTATAGGCTCAATGTTTGTGTGTGTGTCGATTAGTTTAGATCTAGTGTTTGTTTGTGACTTGTTTGTATAGTATGATATTTCTTATCGTATTGATACCAGTTATTTCGAGTGGTGTTTCGGATTATTTTCATGTTTATTTGTGACATTCGGTAAAGTCGGGTAGTGTGTGTGTGTGTGCGTGTGTGTGTGTGTGTGTAAAAGTGTAAAAAGGGGGGGGGTGAGAAAGCGGCTGGCCGAGTAGCTAAGAATGCCGGGTTCTCCTTCGGGTAACCCGGGTGTTTGAATCCTTGGTAAGCTCTGGATTTTTTTCTGTCCGGGGCAAAAAGAAAAACCCTAACCTGCACAGTTCGCGGCGACTGCACTAGCTAGGCGTCCTTACATTCTCAGGCTCAACACCCTCTCCCCTCCTTGTCCTACACCGCAAGGTACTATAGGCAGCAGACGGCAGTATAGCCCAGATACCTATGTCTGTAAGTTAAATAATTAAAGGACCCGTTTACACACCTCAACACGCATTGGGCATATGGTGCTCGATCCATCCTTTTAAGACCTCGGAGGGAGATATGGTCATTATTACCACTACCACCTCTATTAATTAAAAGTTCTCTTAGCATCAGTTTGTGTCCAGTTACCCTGGGAACCCAGGTCTATTATAAAAATTGAAATCCTCATCGATGTGTGATTTGTAGTATAATCTGGCAATATGCATACACACACACACACACACACACACACACACACACACACACACACACACACACACACACACACACACACACACACACACACACACACACACATCGCCGGCTCCCTGGTCGAGGGTTTAGCAGCTTTCTCCGTTAACCGCGAATACTCTCGTGGTTGACGTGAGCGCACGAGAATTATAAGTGGTCCGAGTCGCGCCAGTGACTCATGAGAGTATGGAGCCGGTCGCTCAGAAAGTCGTGGCGTGCTGATGAGCGTAATCTAGCCTAGGAATCAACATACAGCTGAAAGACGCTGGTGTTGATTGACCACAATATCCTGAAACAGGATGGAAACGCGAAAAAAAAATATATATACATCTTTCAGCTGATTGTTGATCTCTTGCCAAGATTACGCTCAGTAGTTTGCCATTGCTTTCTGAGCGGCCGGCTCAGTATCCCGCAAGTCACCAACGCGGGTAGAACCGCTTCCAATTCTCGCGCGCTGTGAGACCCTGCATGGATAAACGGGATTACGGAGAAAGTCGTGTAACCCCTCGGCCAGAGAGACCGGCATATATATATATATATATATATATATATATATATATATATATATATATATACACCCCCCCCCCCCCCCCCCCGCGTTTCCATCCTGTTTCAGGATATTGCGGTCAACACCAGCATCATTCAACTGTATGTTGATTCCTGTCATGAAAATCACCGTGGTTTAACCAGTTGATGAAAATACAGGCAGTCGGATTAACGGCATGTTTTCAAGGCCACACTTGTTTTAAACCGGGACAGAAAAAACAGTCTGTGTTGCAGCTCCAACTTGTTTACTTCGAGTAGCGGTGAGAGAAAGACACCCAGGGAACATTGGGAGGTTTCCGACATCAAAGCGAATTAGCGGCTTGTTGTTGAGAAGCGGATTCAGACAATGCAGAAACGCGGGTTTGGTTTGGGTGTCAAAACAGGAAAAAACAACTCTTGCATTTATTAAGCCAAAGGGACATAATATTTCTAAAAAATGGATGATCTGCCCCTTGAGAATCTGATGTATTGACATCAAAAGGAACGTCACGTGAACAATTCAAGGCTCTTGGACAAAAACATGATTGGGTGACACAGTGTAACTCAAACAGTTGATTTAGGCAGACGTGCTGTGGCACTGCAGTTATGGATTGTAATAATGTCTACCGTGTGCGAATTAAGTGGATTTAATTTTACACGTGCCTGTCATGGCAAATGTAGATGTGATTAGTAGAACTGCGGTGTTGCCTAAGGTAGTTCATATTGTATAATTAGTCCTAATTAATTTAAGCAGTAGCATGGTTGAAACTAGCTAGAGTAATGAAGTGATGATTGGCTCTGTTAGTTGAAAATAGAGTAGTGAAGTGTTGATAAGCTTTACTAGCTGAGAATTGAGTAATGGGGGATAATGGGGATCTTCCAGTGGGTGCTCCCTGGTGGGCGGGGTTCCGCATTCTGTTTGTTGTTGTTTTTTTCTTTTTGTCTTGGTCTGATGAAAACCCATGTGTGAGTTCATCTGTCCCTGACAGAGTTAGGTGCACTGTATTTTTCTGAGCAAGGCCGATGGCCCACGATCATCTAATAAGGATCAGTGACGGGGAGGCTATCACCAGTTGTGCTATATAGTTTACAGGTTCCCTCTGGTTGGGATGAAGAACACAGAACCATTGAAAAATCAGATCCTGGATGG
This sequence comes from Cepaea nemoralis, assembly GCA_014155875.1. Taxonomy (NCBI): domain Eukaryota; kingdom Metazoa; phylum Mollusca; class Gastropoda; order Stylommatophora; family Helicidae; genus Cepaea; species Cepaea nemoralis. Next base: position 6,244 of record JACEFZ010012821.1, read on the forward strand.
TTTTTGGTGCAGGAAGATTGGCCAGCAACTTTCTCAATGAGCCTATGCTAGAAGAAGTTGATAAACATTGCTCGGTGGAGCTGAATGGTATAAGTATCCCACAGGATAAATATTGAGAACATTACGAAGAAGATTTCACACTACCTGTGGATAGCAACATAGTAATGGGTTTTGATTTTCATACCATTCGTGAATATACCAGTGATGATGGATGTTCAGTCCACTTATTACTAGAACAGTAGGGATTGATGTTCACATTACATGAACCAAAACATTGGAGAGTGGTTGTTCCACGTATCAAAGAAATCATAACATTAAGACGTTATCAAGTACATTAAGAGATCTATTTTGGTTTAGATACAATGACTGTTTTAAGAGTGAAAACTATAGAACATTTCGCAAGAAGGAAAGACGTCATGTTCATGGGACAGTTTTCCATTTTTTCACTGGGCAGGAATTGTGTGGTCTCAGTTTCTATAAACTATTAGGAACAGTTTTGTTGTTAGGAACAAAAATAGTATCATTCCCAGACTGTATATTTGAATGGGAATCAGACCTCATGGTTATCAAAGCTCCTGGAGGAGGACATGTCTGGAGGGAGAGACGCGGCATTTGGTGAGGAAGAAGGAAAGACGTCATGTTCATGGGACAGTTTTCCATTTTTTCACTGGGCAGGAATTGTGTGGTCTCAGTTTCTATAAACTATTAGGAACAGTTTTGTTGTTAGGAACAAAAATAGTATCATTCCCAGACTGTATATTTGAATGGGAATCAGACCTCATGGTTATCAAAGCTCCTGGAGGAGGACATGTCTGGAATGAGAGACACGGCATTTGGTGAGGTCCATTGTGCTGATTCTTGTGATGTCGTGTAATCCTTGCCATGATGAGTGGACTCTGATCATGAACTTTGTGGTCTGACCTCTACATTTACATTAGAATACATAACACACATCTTCTTCGCATACATGTCTCACGTACATTACACTTTTCGTTTAATAAATTAATCTTTATTAATTTTTAGAAGCAAGAGTTGTTGAATATTTTGCGTTGGGGAAGAATGAGAGGGGGCATAGTACGACAGTGAGAAAGAGTGAGAAGAAGGTGTCTTCAGATTGAGGGAGTGTTGTGGACGGAGTCTGCTGGATATCTCCAGAATATTGATAAGGGGTAAAATATAATGTGGGTGTTGACTCCCCTCACTCCAGGGACGACACTTTAAATTAAGACACGACAATTCCTAGGCTAGATTACGCTCATCAGCACGCCACGACTTTCTGAGCGACCGGCTCCATACTCTCATGAGTCACTGGCACGACTCGAACCACTTCTAATTCTCGTGCGCTCACGTCAACCACGAGAGCATTCGGGGTTAACGGAGAAAGCTGCTAACCCTTCGGCCAGGGAGCCGGCTATATATATATATATATATATATATATATATATATATATATATATATATATATATATATATATATATATGTGTGTGTGTGTGTGTTTGGCCCACTCTGTTTCTTCTTTTATTATGTTTAATGTAGGTGGAGCGAACACCTTCACTGGAAAAGTAGCGAAATAATAACTTATATTAGAGAGTTCACGTGTACTAATGAAATGCTAGGTGGGATTAGTTAAGTTATTTGATATCCTTTACGTTGCAGTTAACACTAACATTTTTGTCTGTTATGATCTCTTGGGAAGTGTACGATCAGTAGTTTGCCATTGCTTTGTGAATGACCTGCACCCATACTATTTCGTAAAATATCAACGTAAGACGATCTGCTGCCAAATCGCCCACAGCTGTGTTTCGAAAGCGGGTAAGCGGGATTACGAACTGCTTCCGTAACACCTTCGCCACGGAGCCGGCTAGGTGGGATTACTTGATGAATTTCTTTAATCTCTCCCTTCCCTAACTTGAAGCACTCTGAAATGTATTGTGATACCAGGAAAGGACGAGGTTCGAATCACAGTCGGTACTTAGAACAAAAGCAGTCTATGTATATTCGAATGGCAGTGACTACTTCAAACAAATACAATCTACGTACATTCGAATGACAGTGACTACTTCAAATAAATACAATCTATGTACATAAATTCGAACGACAGTGACCGTTTTAAACAAAAACAACTTATGTATACTTGAATCATAATAGCTATTTCAAACAAATACGACTTATGTAAACTCGAATCCTAGTGGTTTTCAAATATATATTATACACGAGACTGTCTATTGCTGACAGTTGCAATGTCTGGAACAATCGAAACTGGAGGCCACCGACGTAACAAAAGGCATAAACTTATTGATGTTGAATAACGAAGACACAAACAATAGATTGCACGATTTATTGCCTGGCATATTTCGCTGCATCTCGTCAGGTACATACTGCAGAAATCACACAACGTAAAGTGAATTAACTAGATAAATCATTCAAACTGAAATATACACATGTTCGCACAGTAATGTCGATTGTCTACCACGGTAATTTTAAACTGACAAACATGTCTTTCTGATTGCACAAGGACGGCTTACGATGGTTGATTATTATAGCTTCAGCAAACTTTAACAATCGACTACTTTGCGTGTTGAACAACACACGGAAGGCACTGTCTCTTTCAACCACGTGACCGCTCTCGAGCACATGAAGCAGGACTGTTCCGGTGTGTCGGCCTGCCTAGGCTACCATCTTCTGTGTGTAGTATCTTGTCCACCCAGTTCGGAATGTGTTCCTAAACCCTGCAATGTAACTGTCGCTCAGTTCTACCTATGTAGATGACCTCGCATCTGCATGTAAATTGGTAAATACAATTTGATTTGGCATACAAAGCTACAGGTTCTTTTTACCGCTATTGATTTTGACCGACAACAATTAAACGGTAACTTCCAATGTAAACAATTATTATGTTATTGAATGTTTTCATTCTTCCCGATTACCTCATACCATGAAACCCATGATACCTTTTCCCGCAATGAAATTACATATTATAATACATCTATAAGCTTACGCAAATATATGACTGGTGTTCTCGTGTTATTTCCCTTACATTATTTGAGGCATACAATGTCAACCCGTGCTTGAACTTATACATCGGATTTCAAAATTTAGATTGAACGAATTTGTATGTATTGAAGATCTATTGAAAGCAATGCAGCGGTCTTTAATTCTTTCTGGCGCACAAAATATGCTCTTCCGGGGCAAGATGTCATATTTTCAATTATTGAAACATTGATGTTTTTACAAAAGAAAGGCTAATTAGATGAGGCATTAAATTGTAGTTTGAAGAAATATTATGCAATAAAAAGTGCAAGCTGGAGACGTGCGTCTAAAGGCATCAGAAAAACACAAAACTGCTTAATTTAAATCGTGAAAGAAAGTTAGACATCGCTAATTTAAAAGCATGGGGGGGGGGGGGGGGAAACTGGGTAAAATAAATTAAAAAAGCAAGTGCCGTCAAAACTTTATCTATCAACAAAGCGCAATAATAAACAAGTGTATAGATTGTATGAGCACATCTCTTCTGTGAGCAACCACAACTTTATGATGCCGGAAAGTGATTTACTTTTAACAAAGCCAGAACTCAATATGTTGACATGAATCATCTGGTCATAGAGATACAGTCTATTGCAACACGAATAAAAGACCAGAACTACAAACAAAGAAAACCTTTATGAGGAAAAATAACAGCAAACGAAAGGATATATTATTCTGAAGTTGGAGAAAAGGCTAGCCGCGTCGCGAAAGAAAAGCATCAATGAAGGATTTAACTGAATCAGTTGGCTGATGTTGATTTTGTAGAATTGCCGTAAGCCCATTTCTGTTTGCAAAAATAGAGGTTTGCAGACGAAAGGATGTTGCTAATGGAGTAAAATGATTTAACCCAGATATGACACCAGGAAGCAAACTGTGCGACAGCATTCACTCAAAACACCGATGTAAGCAGATTTATATTTAAACTCGCAATATAAACATTAACAAATGGAAGCTGACGGAACGACAGACAGACAGATGAATAGGGGGTATGCAGAATGAATAACTGAAGGACATAATACAAGCGTACCACACACAGAGAGACATACAGACAGGGAGGCAGCGGATGTGTAGATATACAGACAGGCAGGAGACAGACAGATGAAGCCAAGATAGTCAAACAACAGCCACAGCAACACCATATCCCCATCTTAGTTTCATGTGTAGTTCATGAAGAATTCACACTTTCAGAAATACGAGAGCATTTCATGAAACCTGCAAAAGCTGAAAGAACATCAAACATGACAGATATAAGACATACACTAAGACAAAATGCTATTTATAACTGTGGTGTTTGTTCATCAAGAATGATGATGACCATTCATTTCATCCAGTGGGGTTGATAGTTTGGAGCCGTGAGTTCTAAGATTTCTGGTAAGACCTATTTTGGCTCGAAATGTTCTTTGACAATGTGGGCAAAGAATGCTTGACGTTCAGGGAGGAAGGTCTCCTGCAGTGGTTATTTTGTTTAGCCCTTTTTCACAGCTCTTGCAGTCCTGTTTCGCTTCACAAGTGACTAGAAAATATTAGATGACACACGACCTGCTCTTTATTATCCTCAGTTTGGGACGCAGAGGTGTTTCCAAGGCACCAGGGCCGGGTTATATACTGGCCAAGACCTATTGACGCGTCCTCGTCGAGCGTCCTGTGCAACAGGTCCCTTCGGGGTCCTGGCTAAAATCAGTAGGATCGCCGATTCCTCCGAAGTCGGAGAGTGTCTGCCTGTACGGCGAGGAACCACCAGTCTGCACACCAATAAGCCAGACATGGGACAACGGATACTCACGCAAAACTCAGGTCCTGTATGACATCACACTGATGTTGGACAACAGGATGCCTTCATCCGACATACAGGATTTCGCGTTGGAGCTCAAGCCAACGAACACAAGCAAGCAAGCAAGCAAGCATTATCCTCAGTTGCCGTGGTATTGGTCACATGTACAGTATGCACATGGTAAAGCGTGTTTGAGCAGGCCAGATATCTGATCTCTGTGACGAAACGCGTTTATCTGTCTGGGGTCGTCAGGATCCCGCACTATTTTGGCGCGTCATCGGGGGACTTTCCCAGCTAAAAATAGACTGAGGGAAGCCGATGGAGGAATTGCTATCTAGAATCTTCTCGAACCACCGGAATTCGCGTGACCCGTGATGCTGGGTATCGCTCTAAATTCTCGTGCAGAGAGATCTAGAAACTCTAGGCGGGGAATGACGGTTTCCCGAGAAAGTGTCTTTTCTCAAGAAGCACTCGCTTCTAGTGCGCATTGAGTTGGCACGAAGCGGGAAATTGGCTAAACCAGTCATTCACTTACTTTTGCTCGAAGAGAACAGACGCAGGCCTGATGTGAGCCATTTTTGTGTTGCGTCTCACCTCAACCATGATTCGGCTGACTGTTATGGAAAGGAAGCGGAGAAGCCCTTGAACAGTTCTGAAGCTGACTGGAAATCTGGTTTTTCACCATTCAGGTAGATATTTGTTTAAATCATTTAACTTTGTACGTGTGTTCCACACGCCATTGTTCTAACCTCATTACCTATGCGGATGTCCTTGCATACTAATTAGCAAACCGATCGATAACGCAGGTGACAGTTAAGTGTGGGTTTGTTTACTGTGTGCTCGCGAATCAGCTGTTAGGAACGCCGTAATGTGATGTGGGCGATTTGGGTTCCAAATATATGTACCATATATTGCCAATCGTTGCATCTATTAGGTTGCTGTGTTAGAATAAAACATAGTTACTTGTGCCGGATGGAAACTTAGATTATGTCAGTCAGTTGCTGAAGCCAGAAGAACGGTTAGAAAACCAGATAAGTTGGTAGGTGGAGATTCAGACATTTGTGCTTAGTTACTAAGTAAAGGAAGAACTTAGTTCTGTGCCACCAGGAATGATGTAACTATTGTATAGTAACTTAATAGTGAATTCATTGTGTGGAACACCGGATTTCTGTGGAAAGGTAAGTTGCTTTGGTGCTACATATATATATATATATATATATATATATATATATATATATATATATATATATATATATATATATATATATATGATGTGACATTGTGTATATATATTAGGTCATGGCATGTGATACTTCCTGGGTTAATTCTGAACGCCGTATAGCTCGACGCGTGATAACACTGCGTGCCGTCGCGATATAAATATGCGTTCTGAAATCTTGTCTAAGCTATCCTGTTTCTTTCATACTGGCGCTAGTGCGAGTGAATGCTAAGGTGCTGGGAGTATGGAAGAATGCAAGGAGGCTGTATGAGACTGGGGAAATATAGGATATGGGGGAAGTGAAAGCAAGTTATGAAAGTATGGGTTGGTAGGCCAAACCAACGATGAAGTTCGGTCCAGGCCAAGGCTAAACCACTTGGGAGGACAGAACTGGAACATTACCCTTGGAACATGTGGGGAACATGTATTCTCGAGAAGGCTTCTTGACTCTAAGGCAGAGTCTAATAAGAAGAGTTTGCTATGGCGTGGGCAGGTGGTCCCACAGCAAACAGGCTTGTGTACATATTGGATGTGATCATGTCCTATTCCTATATCCCGAGGATGGTATATTGATCAAGATTATGTTTCTTAATGTACATTGATGATGTTAGGAACGAATCCAGGGACTCTTTACCTAGTTGTTTAGTTCGATTAAATTAGAACTATAATAACAGCCTTGTATCCCTACTGACGTTAGCGACGACTGGTAGATGATTAGGGATAGGTGAGACCTACGAGCAGACTCGTCATTCTGATTTCTTGCTCTGTTTTACGGGCTGTTCTGTGAGGCCAGCTGACATTTGTGAACCCATGCTTTACTACTCTCCATATAGAGATAATGCTTTGGTTATATGCATAACTAAGTAGCATGACTGAGGGTTGAGTAGTTATTGGTAGGATGCATGTGGACTAATGTTTGGGCCAGTATACTCTCACCGGTCGCTCTTCCTTTTCAGGAGTTTGCCTGTTGATGAACCAGTCAACTATAATGTTGTTGGCAGGAAACCACTTCGTGTGACACAGCGAAGGGTTCAGTTCTTTACTTATCACGCCAGACTCAACCACACCAGGTACCCAATGTGATTCACCATGCGTGAAGTTTGCATCAAGAAATACAACTGCCCTGAAGGTGCACGTGTGGGAAGTGATGGTTTGTGATGTTTTCGATAATAGAAGATACTCTGTTTCTGCCAGGAACATTTCAGCATTTTTGAGTAATCATGCTCAACGAAAGGAAACACCGGACCGTATATTATGACGGTGGTTCTGCCTAAACGCAGAAGTAACTGATCTTCAGACACTTGAATGGTTCTTTGGACAGCTCTAGGGGCAGGTCTTGAGAAGAACTACACCAGCTATTGACTTGTGGCAAGTGTTACCCGGTGGAAGGGACTATGGATTATAGTCCAACCTGAATTGTTTCCGTGAAATAGATGTCTGATTCTAGTAAGGTACTGACTCCGTGCTGAAGATTATAAACTGTGTTCGAGTAGGACTCAGGAACATTTCAATAGCCATATCTGATTCTACAAGCAGTGTGACTGTAAGAGACCATTGAATTGGTCATTGACATTTGTCCATCCATGTTCCTGTGATATGATGAAGGGACCATTGAAGTGGTCATTGACAGATCCGTTCTGCAGTGGGACTGTGCTATGAATGACAGACCATTCGATTGGTCAGTGACTATTTAAGTTCATCGAAGTAACGAATACTTGGAGTCAAGTCCAGGAGGATTGTCTCCCAACCGGTATTGTTCGAGAACTGTATTAACAGTGACTCCGTGGGAGTGATACAGATGCAGTTGGTCCAGTGAAGTGTGGTCCAGCAGTGACTCTATTGTTGTGGATCCACGCTCTGGAGACGGAGTGGTCTCCAAGGTTCTAGTCATCTCACTGGAAGGAAGCCGGGTGAGTGGCGGATCGACTGGACGGGACATCTGCATCCAATCTACTTCTCAACTCGATGAAGACAACTATATCTCTGATTCTGTCTCTACTCTATCGTCTATTTGTGTAAATAGATTCTTCTATCAGGATGTTCATTTCAGTTCTATATTCTCAAGGGTAGAATAAACTTTATGTAAGTTGACTTGCTCTTTGTATAATGATTGAGTGTGGTCTCGGACGATGCCTAAGTGTTCATTGTTCCACAGGTGTAGGTAGTTAGGGGGGGGGGTCTAGAATCTGGAGGGGCTTGTAGACGTAATTAACTAATATGAGATCAACCACAGAGTAAAAAGGTGTATCTGCTTGTCCAACCCCTGGGGCTAGAATACACGGGAGTGCCAGAGACACCTCGGGTGTGGTTCACTCTCACTACCCAAGGTGAACTCGTTACACTCCATACAGAGTGGGGGCTCGTCCGGGATTATTCCAAGATCTTTGTGTGTTGTAGACCTCTCACATAGGGATAGGGACTTAGTCTTTGTCCTCTACTTCAGTCTACATAAGATTCTACTACTTCTACCTATCTCCTAACTGTATGACGGACATTTGTGTTGTGGTGATTAGTTAGTACTATTGATTATTGATTCATTGTATTGCTTCATCCACACATACTTGAGTACCCACCTCTCATAGTCAACATGTCTACCCAAGAGATAGACTTAGACAAAGTTCAGGAAACTGGACGTAAGTCTGGTCTTGAAGGAGATGCTTTGAAATCCTATGTCCAAGAGGTGGAAAGAAATTTTCGCCAAGAGGAAAGAGAGAGGAGGAGAGCAGAAAGAGAACTGGAAGCCAGTAAAGTGGCTCTTGAGGAAAATAGGATAGCGGCTGATACTGAAATGAAACGGCTTGAGTTGGAAGCCGAGAAAGAAAAACGTGACCATGAGTATCGAATGAAGCTACTTGAGGCACAAGTGCCTGCTACAGGTGTAACTGATGGAGCTATGGGAGGAGGTGTACCTCGTGGCTCAGAGTCAACCAGTAGACGTGACTACCAGGCTATGAAATGGCCTTTACAGCCGTTCGAACCCGAGAAGGAACGGATAGACCAATACTTAGAGAAGTATGAAGCCATGTCTATTGCAATGGGTCTAGACAAACAGAAATGGTGTTTAAAACTCTCCCAGGGACTCCGTGCCGAAGGTTATGAAGTGTATGCACGCTTGCCACCGGGTCTACAGAATGATTACCCGGCATTGAAAGCGGCTCTCTTGAAGAGATTCGAGATCACAGCGCACTCATACCGACGGAAGTTTCGAACTTCAAAGCGGGAACCTGGTGAACTGTTTTCAGCATACAGTGTGAGATTGAACTCATACCTTCTTAAATTGATGGCCTTGGCCGGATTTAAGGAGGAGTATGAAAGTTTGCGTGAGTTGATGGTTGTAGATCAGATGCGAATGCAAATGTCCAAACCCTTGCGAAACTTCTTAGGTGAGAATGGGGCTGAGAGATTGGATATAGTCACCAAGTTAGCCGAAAGATACGTTGAAGTCTATGGCGAGACTGGGGACACCAGTCCAACAGATCCGAGATCGAAAGATAAGGATCAAGGTAAGTCCAAGAAGGCCAAGAAGAACAGAGGTTCTGATGAACCAAAGAAACAGGTAAACTCTTTAGAGAAGATCTCTAACGTCAACCAAGGTAAGAATAGCCCACCTAGTTCTCCAAAGAGGAAGTGGAGTGAACGATGGTGCAAATTCTGCAAGTCCAGCACTCACAATACGAGTGAGTGCGAGAGTAAACCCAAGGACTTTCACTTTGCTTGTCTTGCAGAGGTCAGGGATAGACCATGCAGGAAAGTGAAGTCGGTTGATGGGAATGGAGAACCTAGACGACCTCCAGTGGTTGAGAGAGTAGAAGTGAATGGGCAACAGGTGTTGTGCCTCTACGACACAGGATTGCAATTTTCAGCTGTAATTGCATCCCACCTGATAGGCCCAGAGCAACTCACCGGGGAGATGACGGAGATACAGCCAGCCAGTAGGAGTGCTGTGGCGTTACGTTGCCCGATTGCCAATGTGGAGATTCGGAGCAAGTACGTTACTGGACGCATTCAGGCGGCAGTAGTACCGGATCCTCTCTATCCCCTAATTATTGGCCGGAAGTACGTGTTTCTGGGCGAACCAGAACACCCTAGCATCCATAAGTCTAGGCAGGTCAGAGATACAGAGGAAGAGGGTCTCGAAAAGGTAAGTCTCCGAAATACTCACCCGGATGGAATGAGTAATGCTCGGAGCAAGGATGCGACGGAGTGTCCTTGTTCAGAACGGTTGCCCAACAATGAAAACCCGTTAACTCAGGGTAAGTTCGAATCTGAGAACTGGTCACCGTTCATTCAGACCGGATCAGAGAGAAGGCAGAGGGAACGTAAATTGGTTCCTGAGAGCTTCAGAGCTAATCTGCTGCGAACGGTACTGTCAGGTCCCCAACCGGACATCTGACTGTAGGGACAACCAGTAAATGTCTATCCCGGTACTATTGGTGGCCGGGAATGACAGGCGACGTGCGCAGGTATATTAGGTCTTGTCCGGAGTGCCGTAAATGCACACCTGAGAAACGGACGAAGACGAGGATATCCTTAGAGGTTGGAGACCGAGTTCTAGTACTCCTCCCAATCGAGGGGAACGAATTCGAAATCGGGTGGCAGGGCCCATTCCTAGTGGATAAAGTGGGGCTCCACAAGCACTATGGAGTGGTGATCCTGGGAAAGTCTACTACTTTCCATTCCAGTCTCCTCATGTGCTATGAGGGGAAGCCCGATAAGTCTACCAGGCCAAGGGCGCAGAGATTCGCTGAAAGAACGGTTCGGGGTTCAGGTCAGGTAGCGGAAAGCCTGTCACACCATAGGCAGACCTATATGTATGTGCAGGTACCTTCTTCGGTTCAGCCCGGTGCTCGGGGGAACATGACCGGCCAAAGGAACACCCGCAGTGCTAGCTACACTGAGAACCGTGGTCGGAAGAGGTGGGTTGTGTCAGAACGGACACAGACCCCTGGTCCCTCAATCCGACCGACTGCAGTCCAGCTGGGTCCTCGAAAGGGGAAGCTGGAGTTGCAGAAGTCCAGTAAACTCTGGCAGGAACGATCGTTAAATCAGGTCGAGACGGGAGCTCTGGTCCGCAAGATACTGCGAGATGCCCAATCGCAGTAGCGGGGTAGGCGTTGATTACCCGTGATACTGAGTAGCTTGTCTCCCCACCTAATGTGGTAAAAGTATTCTATACAATATTGACGGGTTAGACTTCCTCACCCGCCATCCGGTCTCTAAGAAAGAAGAACTAACGACATAGACAGCTTCTGCGTAGAAGTGGAACGACGGGGTCGATCCTCTTAAAGTGGGGGCCTATGTGACGAAACGCGTTTATCTGTCTGGGGTCGTCAGGATCCCGCACTATTTTGGCGCGTCATCGGGGGACTTTCCCAGCTAAAAATAGACTGAGGGAAGCCGATGGAGGAATTGCTATCTCGAATCTTCTCGAAACACCGGAATTCGCGTGACCCGTGATGCTGGGTATCGCTCTAAATTCTCGTGCAGAGAGATCTAGAAACTCTAGGCGGGGAATGACGGTTTCCCGAGAAAGTGTCTTTTCTCAAGAAGCACTCGCTTCTAGTGCGCATTGAGTTGGCACGAAGCGGGAAATTGGCTAAACCAGTCATTCACTTACTTTTGCTCGAAGAGAACAGACGCAGGCCTGATGTGAGCCATTTTTGTGTTGCGTCTCACCTCAACCATGATTCGGCTGACTGTTATGGAAAGGAAGCGGAGAAGCCCTTGAACAGTTCTGAAGCTGACTGGAAATCTGGTTTTTCACCATTCAGGTAGATATTTGTTTAAATCATTTAACTTTGTACGTGTGTTCCACACGCCATTGTTCTAACCTCATTACCTATGCGGATGTCCTTGCATACTAATTAGCAAACCGATCGATAACGCAGGTGACAGTTAAGTGTGGGTTTGTTTACTGTGTGCTCGCGAATCAGCTGTTAGGAACGCCGTAATGTGATGTGGGCGATTTGGGTTCCAAATATATGTACCATATATTGCCAATCGTTGCATCTATTAGGTTGCTGTGTTAGAATAAAACATAGTTACTTGTGCCGGATGGAAACTTAGATTATGTCAGTCAGTTGCTGAAGCCAGAAGAACGGTTAGAAAACCAGATAAGTTGGTAGGTGGAGATTCAGACATTTGTGCTTAGTTACTAAGTAAAGGAAGAACTTAGTTCTGTGCCACCAGGAATGATGTAACTATTGTGTAGTAACTTAATAGTGAATTCATTGTGTGGAACACCGGATTTCTGTGGAAAGGTAAGTTGCTTTGGTGCTACATATATATATATATATGATGTGACATTGTGTATATATATTAGGTCATGTGATACTTCCTGGGTTAATTCCGAACGCCGTATAGCTCGACGCGTGATAACACTGCGTGCCGTCGCGATATAAATATGCGTTCTGAAATCTTGTCTAAGCTATCCTGTTTCTTTCATACTGGCGCTAGTGCGAGTGAATGCTAAGGTGCTGGGAGTATGGAAGAATGCAAGGAGGCTGTATGAGACTGGGGAAATATAGGATATGGGGGAAGTGAAAGCAAGTTATGAAAGTATGGGTTGGTAGGCCAAACCAACGATGAAGTTCGGTCCAGGCCAAGGCTAAACCACTTGGGAGGACAGAACTGGAACATTACCCTTGGAACATGTGGGGAACATGTATTCTCGAGAAGGCTTCTTGACTCTAAGGCAGAGTCTAATAAGAAGAGTTTGCTATGGCGTGGGCAGGTGGTCCCACCAGCAAACAGGCTTGTGTACATATTGGATGTGATCATGTCCTATTCCTATATCCCGAGGGATGGTATATTGATCAAGATTATGTTTCTTAATGTACATTGATGATGTTAGGAACGAGTCCAGGGACTCTTTACCTAGTTGTTTAGTTCGATTAAATTAGAACTATAATAACAGCCTTGTATCCCTACTGACGTTAGCGACGACTGGTAGATGATTAGGGATAGGTGAGACCTACGAGCAGACTCGTCATTCTGATTTCTTGCTCTGTTTTACGGGCTGTTCTGTGAGGCCAGCTGACATTTGTGAACCCATGCTTTACTACTCTCCATATAGAGATAATGCTTTGGTTATATGCATAACTAAGTAGCATGACTGAGGGTTGAGTAGTTATTGGTAGGATGCATGTGGACTAATGTTTGGGCCAGTATACTCTCACCGGTCGCTCTTCCTTTTCAGGAGTTTGCCTGTTGATGAACCAGTCAACTATAATGTTGTTGGCAGGAAACCACTTCGTGTGACACAGCGAAGGGTTCAGTTCTTTACTTATCACGCCAGACTCAACCACACCAGGTACCCAATGTGATTCACCATGCGTGAAGTTTGCATCAAGAAATACAACTGCCCTGAAGGTGCACGTGTGGGAAGTGATGGTTTGTGATGTTTTCGATAATAGAAGATACTCTGTTTCTGCCAGGAACATTTCAGCATTTTTGAGTAATCATGCTCAACGAAAGGAAACACCGGACCGTATATTATGACGGTGGTTCTGCCTAAACGCAGAAGTAACTGATCTTCAGACACTTGAATGGTTCTTTGGACAGCTCTAGGGGCAGGTCTTGAGAAGAACTACACCAGCTATTGACTTGTGGCAAGTGTTACCCGGTGGAAGGGACTATGGATTATAGTCCAACCTGAATTGTTTCCGTGAAATAGATGTCTGATTCTAGTAAGGTACTGACTCCGTGCTGAAGATTATAAACTGTGTTCGAGTAGGACTCAGGAACATTTCAATAGCCATATCTGATTCTACAAGCAGTGTGACTGTAAGAGACCATTGAATTGGTCATTGACATTTGTCCATCCATGTTCCTGTGATATGATGAAGGGACCATTGAAGTGGTCATTGACAGATCCGTTCTGCAGTGGGACTGTGCTATGAATGACAGACCATTCGATTGGTCAGTGACTATTTAAGTTCATCGAAGTAACGAATACTTGGAGTCAAGTCCAGGAGGATTGTCTCCCAACCGGTATTGTTCGAGAACTGTATTAACAGTGACTCCGTGGGAGTGATACAGATGCAGTTGGTCCAGTGAAGTGTGGTCCAGCAGTGACTCTATTGTTGTGGATCCACGCTCTGGAGACGGAGTGGTCTCCAAGGTTCTAGTCATCTCACTGGAAGGAAGCCGGGTGAGTGGCGGACCGACTGGACGGGACATCTGCATCCAATCTACTTCTCAACTCGATGAAGACAACTATATCTCTGATTCTGTCTCTACTCTATCGTCTATTTGTGTAAATAGATTCTTCTATCAGGATGTTCATTTCAGTTCTATATTCTCAAGGGTAGAATAAACTTTATGTAAGTTGACTTGCTCTTTGTATAATGATTGAGTGTGGTCTCGGACGATGCCTAAGTGTTCATTGTTCCACAGGTGTAGGTAGTTAGGGGGGGGGTCTAGAATCTGGAGGGGCTTGTAGACGTAATTAACTAATATGAGATCAACCACAGAGTAAAAAGGTGTATCTGCTTGTCCAACCCCTGGGGCTAGAATACACGGGAGTGCCAGAGACACATCGGGTGTGGTTCACTCTCACTACCCAAGGTGAACTCGTTACAATCTCACAGTCCAAGACAACAAGAACACATCATCATCATCATCATCATCATCATCATCATCATCATCATCATCATCATCATCATCATCATCATCATCATCATCATCATCATCATCATCATCATCATCATCATCATCATCATCCAGCGCCTTGCCGGCTGGCGTGAGCGATCACGCCTCTTCACAAATTGTGATCTCCGATGGCATGTGTCAATTCGCGTGTTGACTCCCTTCTGTGCTATGACACAAGACTGTTAAGAATCTTCTCCCGCTATCTTCCTCTATCTCTCTTTCCGCAAATCTTTCCGGTTGTCACGACATGTTCCAGTTTTTTTTCCTTATCATGACGTGGCCAAAGAAACGATGACTGACTCTTTCTGATGATTGTGATAAGTTGTCTTTGCGACTGAGCTTCATAATTTTCTTGGGAAAATACAACGGTGGTTTCCCATTGCCTTCCGCCGATTTGTGCATGTGTGAACACATATAGTTTCATAATAAACCAGTGTTTTCCGTACATATTCCCAACTCTTTGCTGGGAGTCAAACCCAGTGACCTCAGCCTGAGGCAGACACCGTAACCTCGCAACCACTCCGTGACCCCCATAATGTGGCCAGTATTACGCTGACCGCCGTTAAATTCACACTCTCTAGACCCCGTTTCCTGGGGCCGGGTCTCACTACCCCCCTCAAATTACGCCATAATAAATGAGTGCGCTCATAACACGAATCCTTTAGCACAGTCTATAGTCATATACATCATTTTGATAATTAACTACTAAAAAGTTATAATAATTCAGTAGCACGTCCCTTGCAGAACTTCGCACCAATACCAACCCTACGGAAAACTTCTAGGTCATAAGCAAGATGTTTCGCGTCCGGTATGCCCAGATGGAGATCATCTGCCATATCCTGCACCCATCTTCTCTTCGACCTTCCTTATCTTCTCTTCCCGGGCACATACCCGTCCATGATTGTTCTCTCCAAACTGTCGTGACGTTTCAAGTAACCAATATATTTCAATTTTCTTTGTTTTATAGTATTTAGTAGCCAACCTTCTTCAATGTTCAGTTCTTGTCGCTTGGGTGCATTTGTTTTTTTGTTGTTTCTGTATCCAAGATATTGTTACAACCCGTCTATAGTATTTACAACCAAAGGCATTTATGCGCTGTTCAACTTGTTTAGTAAGTGTCCAGGTCTCACAAGCGTATGTTGCAATGGGAAAGATGCATGTTCTAAAAAGTCTAATTGTTGTAGTTCTATCCGTACTACACCACAATTGATTCGATTGTTTTAGTTTCTGAAGAGCAATAGATATTCGTCTTTTAATTTCCTTCGTCGTGTCACCATTATTGGTAATTAATGATCCAAGATATTCGAAATTTTCCACCACCTCCAATTGTTCCTTATTAGCATATATTTCTTTCTCCGTATTAGTCTTATCTATAAGCATTATCCTTGTTTTTGCTATGTTAAGATATAAATTGTGATTTTCACTATTCTTTTGGGTTGAGGTTATTAGTTTTTCCATACCATCCTATGGAAAAACAGAAAAACCATCGAAAAAGTCCTAGAAGAAACAAATGAAAATCGTAAACGTATTAGAGAAATAAGACTTAGTCAAAATATTTTGGTCATGTTATAAGAAGAAATAAATGGGAGAACTTGGTGACAACTGACAAGATCGGGGGGAAGAGAACAAGGTTATTGCAGAGATGTAAATACCTGAATGACTTGGCCACATGGTATGGTCGAGACAAGAACAATGAGCTGATTTACGACTGTGGTGATCGAGTGAGATGGCGAAACATGACCGCCCACGCTTACCGGCTTATCACAGGATGATGATGGTGATACCATTCTATGATGTGGATAGTAATATTGTATCATCAGCATATCGAATCTCTGGTATTTCATGGCCACCGATATTTAGGACATCGCATTGCTCCTTGTTTATACCATCTCTGACAATTCTCATTATGTTTTCGGCGTAAGGTAAAACAAATAAGGGAACAGCACACAACTCTGACAGACTCCTTGCTTGATGTCAAACCAGTCAGATGTCTCGCCATCTATTCTAACCGCTGCTTGCTGGTCTAGATAGAGCATTTTTATGAGTGTTACTACATGTGATGGGAATTCCATATTCCTCATGATTTCCCAAAAGTTTCTGACATTGTAGACAATCAAATGCCTTTGAATAATCCACACAACTTGAGAATAGGTTTACATTAAATGTTCTACACTTCTCTATTATTAAAAGCATTTTGAATATGTGAGTTTTGTTCCCCTTCCTTGTCTAAATTCTTGCTTCAACGACATTAATCTCTTCTTCCATTTTCCTACGAAATCTTCCGATTATGATTTTTAGTAAAATTTCACTTACATTTCACTTGACCAGGGCAACAGGTCTATAGTTGGTACATAATTTCAGGTTACCCATATTTGGTATTGGAATGAAGACAGTTCTCTTCCAATCTTGTGGCCGTATATTTTATTTCCATATCTGTTTACATAATGCGTGATAGATTTGTATGCTTTCTTCTTCTCCCGCTTTAATTAGTTCAGCTGGTATCTCATCACATCCTTGTAATTTACCATTATTCATGTTCTTTAATTGCCTAAACCATTTCATCTAATGAGGGTTCAGGTTCTGTCTCTGCTGTCATTGGTTCGTGTATCTCATTCATATCCTCGCAGTCATTCACATCATACATTTAACTGCAGTATTCCTGCCGTCGTTCTAGAATTTGTCTAGATTCTGTTATGGTATTTCCCAACTTGCCACAGATAACATTTAATTGAGGTTGAACAGTTCTTGTTAATAACTTAATTTCCTTGAACATTTCGTAATCTCTTCCATTTTATATTGCTTTATTCAAGTACAGCAATCTTGTATAATGGATAACAGACGGCATGAGAAAAGTGTGTGCTTTGCCCTAGCCCCGTGTCTGTTGACACGAACAAAAACATGGATGACGTGGATAGGCCTTAGGTTCATACCAGAATGCAGTCGGCGTTGCCAGTAGTGGGTTGTGCTCAATATTTAAATTTCAAATCCCGAAACAACCACATAATGAATTGATTATTGCTCACTGGATTTAGGAGGCCTGGTGTTCCTTGCCAGTGAGAAGTCCTGATCGTTCGGATCCCATCGATTGACGGACGTCGGTCGCGGCGATTGGGCAATCTTGAGCATAGCCTACGATGGGTAGCGTTGTGGTATTCTGTTGTGATAATTTGGTGTGTCCAGTGTGTGTCGCGTGGTTACACACCCGCTTCACACGCGTGATCCGGGACTGTTTCCGGATCCGGTCAGGGATATGCACTACTGACGAGCTCAAACGAGGGCGAAACTCGAGTATAGTGCTTCCATATTGACGTGGATAGGCCTTAGGTTCATACCAGAATGCGGTCGGCGTTGCCAGTAGTGGGTTGTGCTCAATATTTAAATCTTGTATAAATTGGTGTTTGTCCTTTTTCGTGTTGTTTCTTATTTCTCGTGTTACAGGCTTACACGCCACCCTGCTGTTATCGGTTATATAATGTAATCAAAATATTCAATAAATATTTGCAAGTGAGGCAGCCGCGGTGGCGAGGTGTCTAAGCACTCGCTTGCCGATCCAGTGGTCATGAATTCGATCCGTCATTGTTTCAGGATTCCGATTTTTAAAATTGACACGGAAGCGTAAAATGTCTACCAAAGTGTTGGGAAATAGAGACAACCGGCATGACACTGACCGTATCACCCAGTGAGTGTCGAGTGTACTGTGTACACATGACTCCAGCACTGTAAGCCCAATGCGCCTTAAGGCGTTTACAAATGTGAGGATTTTTGGGGGGTTTTGATAGCTGATAAAGGCTGTCTAGCTGCAACATATATTCCGTCACATATAACTGTACTTGTGTAAAAACGACCCTAACCACTTTCCAGTTTTGTTAATTTATTAAGTGAATATTTTGAATTTTTGATTGAAAATGACTATAGAAATTAGTCCAAAGTTTAAGGAGGAACTTAAAAAGTAGTCCCTCGGTACAGACATATATTGCAACATCGTGACCTCTTTTATGAGAGCAGAGAATGTTTCCATTGAAAATTCTTCCCTTTGAAAAGAAAAACTGAACAAGTGTACGAATGACATACAAGGGGCTGCCATAGTAGTTTACCCTGCCTATGAAGGGAATGTCATAGAGAACTGACATTTTGTGTGGTGATTATGCCTTTTCAATATAGCCACCACTTGACTATTCAAATTTATGCCATTTGTGCATGCACTTGAAAAGATCTTGAGAATATAACATCTTAGTTTTCGAATTAAACAGTTTATTCAGTGTAATTTTTACAGTACTGTAAAAAATGTGATCCTAGCAACTGCTTTTTAAAAAAAAATTAAAGATTAGGGAAAAGAGATTTTAAAAAATATCTGATAAGACGAATCCAGAGAATATAATGGATGTGGGAATCTCATTATTTAAATCATTCACACGCGAAGGTTAACCCGGTAAACAAACGCCCGCAGAAGTCGGATGTGTCGGCCTAACGGCGCAAGAACGCAGCTCTGCTGTAAATAACGCAATCACGTCCGGAAAAAAACACTCTCCGGATGAACGCGGAAGAAGAAATCATTCACTGTTAGCTTTACTAGTCGTGCCTTGGGAAAGGGCGCTTTGTCTTGAAGCAATGGAAGATCCGAATGCTATTCCTCTTTTTGTGGTCACAGCCCTTTTTAAAGTCTGATTAGAAGAACCGCAAAGTACTGTCCGTTAACCGTGTTGCCTTGAAGCAAATCATTTTTCTATAGGGTATATATGGCGTCTCAGAACTGTTAGAATCGCTTTTCCCACCTATTTCTATTGCCACCGCTTGATAGTTGCTCTTTAGCCCGGGATTTTTCATTGCATGCTGGACATTTTGGATTTGAGGGGGGTGGGGGTGGGGGGGGGGGTTTCCACACGGTGAACCAGAGTCTCATCTACTGTCGCCATGGTCGTCAGAATGTTTTTCTGGCACTTTTTTGAGTAATTGTCGAGAATTGCCTTCGTTGTTTTTGTTCGTGCCAGCAGACACAGGGCTAGGGCAAAGCACACACTTTTCTCATGCCGTCTGATTAATACAGTTCTATTAACAGATTCAGTGCCAAATAAAAAGTGAATTTGTACCTCACAAAAACTGATGCTGGAAAATGGGAAGTAGAGGTGCATCCAACAGGCTAGGATGGAACCAATATATATATATATATATATATATATATATATATATATATATATATATATATATATATATATATATATATATATATATATATATATATATATATATATTGAAAATACGCAACCAAATTGACTACATACTAATTAATAAAAGATTTAGAAATGCATTAATTAATGTAAAGACAATGCCTGGTGCTGATGGTAATAGTGATCATGTACCACTATGTGGACAAATAAAAGTAAGATTAAAGAGAGGGACAAAAATGGTTAAGAACCTGAGACTTAATAAAGAGGTTCTGAAAGTAGATAAAGAAATTCAAGAACAATACAGAGTGACTGTGAAAAATAGGTACAATGCAATAGCTAAAATACAGAGTATAAATGATCAATGGGAAATGTTAAGGGACTCCATTCATCAAACTAGCAAAGAAATATTACCGGAGAGAAGCCAAAAAGCTAAGAAAAAATGGATGAATGAAGAAATCTTAATGCTGATGGACAAAAGGAAACAGAATAAATATGAAAAACAAGAGTATGCTAAGATATATAAAGAAATAAGAGATAAATGTGTGAAGGCAAAAGAAAGTTGATTAAACGAACAATGCAAACAAATTGAATTAAATTCCATTAAAGATAAAAATGTATGCACAGACAAGTCAGTGAGCTCACAGGAAGAAAAATAAGAATAAATACAGGGTGTTTTAAATCAAAAACAGGAAAGATATTATTGGAGGAAGATGCTATAATGAAGAGGTGGAATGAGTATATAAGAGAATTACATAATGGAGAAAGGGAAGAATTAACAGAAGAAAGTAACTTAGAAGGCCCACCTATTCGAAAAGAAGAAGTCGCTGACGCTATGAAACATATGAAGAAAGGAAAAACAGCTGGGCCAGATGAATTAGAAGTATTGGGAGAATTTGGGGTAGACCAAAATGCTAAGTGATATTTACAATAGTGGATATTTACCTAGCGATATGGTAAAATCTGTATTTATAGCAATATCAAAGAGACCAGGAGCAATTTGAAGATTTTCGAACAATTAACCTCATAAACCATGCCACTAAGCTTCTACTCAGAATGATAACTGAGAAGAACAAGAAAGAAAATAAAAATGGAAATTAGTGAAGAACAGTACGGTTTTATGGAAGGAAAGGGTACAAACAATGCAATATATATATATATATATATATATATATATATATATATATATATATATATATATATATATATATATATATATATTACGAACACTAATAGAAAGGTCAATAGAGAAATAGAGGACATATTTATGCTTCATAGATTATACTAAGGCATTTGATAAAGTAAAACATGATGAGCTGATTAAAATGTTGGAAGATATCAACATTGATGGGAAAGATTTAAGAATAATAAAGAATATATACTGGAACCAAGTAGCAGCAATTAAAATGGGAAATAAAGAGGGTAGTTACGAACAGATAAAGCTAGGAGTACGACAGGGGTGTGTCTTGTCACCCGATCTCTTCTCCCTATATAGCGAAGTAATAATGAGAGAGATCAAAGAGAAGCCAGGAATACTAATCGGAGGATATAATATAAACAATATACGCTATGCAGATGACACAGTATTGGTGGCGGATAATGCAACAGACCTACAACAATTATTGGACATTGTAGTATCAGAGAGTGCACAGAAAGGACTCTCCTTGAATATCAAGAAAACAGTAACAATGGTGATATCAAAGAAAATGGGACACCAAAATGTGACATAGAAATAGAAGGGGAAATTCTTCAACCAAGTGGATAATTTTAAATACCTAGGGGCACTTATAACATCAGATGGAAGATGTACAACAGAGATTAAGAGCAGAATAGGGCAGGCAAAAGCCGCATTTCAGAAAATGAAGAGTATCTTATGCAATAAGTCGCTATCAATGAATGTAAGAAAGAGAGTGCTAAAATGCTATATAGAACCAGTTTTGCTGTATGGCAGCGAATCTTGGAATGTAAATGAACAAATTAGGAAGAACTTAGAAGCAACAGAGATGTGGTTTTTAAGACGAATGTTGCGAATTCCTTGGACTGCCAGAGTAACTAACAACGATTGCCTGAAAGAGGCTAATGAAACTAGAACACTATATACAACAATAAGAAAGAGACAAACAGCTTTCTTTGGTCATGTGATGAGATGAGAGGCATTGGAGAACATCGTGACAACTGGAAAGATCGAGGGGAAGAGAGGCAGAGGCAGACCAAGAGAAATGATGCTGGATGGATTGAGACGGTTTCATTGAGGAATATCATCAGCAGAGTTGATCCAGAACACCAAAGACCGAGATCTGTGGAGAGCCATGAACGCCTACGCCAGCCGGCACGGCACTTGATGATGATGATGATATATATATATATATATATATATATATATATATATATATATATATATATATATATATATATATATATATATATATATATATATGATATATTGCCTGATCTAGAGACCCTAATCCAGGATGTGGATGATCAATGGGAATTGTTGAAGAATTCAATCAGTTGGGCTGCAGAATAACTATTCTAAAATTAAAGAAGGTGGGTCGTAAGAAATGGGTGACTGAAGAAACTTTACACCTAATGGAAAGAAGAAGACTGAACAAAAATAATCCTTCCAAAAAGAAGCAATTCACAGACAAGTCAAAATATTATGTAAGGAGGAAAAAGAAGCATGGTTTGAGGAAAAGTGCTTAGATATTGAAAAACAACACAACAGTCAAAGTACCAAATTAGTGCACATAAAAATTCAGGAAATTACTAATAAAAGAACAAGTACATCAACAGGCTGTCTAAAAACTAAGTCACCAGACTGCTGAACACATTATATGATACTGGAGATATACCTTCTGAATTATGTAACTCTGAATTTATTGCAATCCCAAAGAAATCATAAACCTTGGAATGTGATCAACATAGAACAATTAGTATAATGTGTCACATCACAAAGATTTTGCTACGAATTATCATGCAAAGAGTGAGGAAGAAATTACAACCTGAAAAAGAGGAAGAACAATGTGGGTGTCAAAGACTCGACCGCATCCCCTCCGCCAGGAAGAGCAGTCATTCTTGAAGAGGCCAGGAGGTGATACGATGCCCGAGGTAAGGGCAGGGGAGATGAGGTAATGGGAGATGGTTAACCATTCCCTCATGAGACACGCAGGCGTTGTTCAGAGAGTTAGCACTCTAATCACGATAGCATCACGCCTCGTGGTAGCCACGGAGAAGTAGAGTATCCACTCAACATACCACGTCTGCGATCAGCGTGCCATGTGAGGCAACACGCACCAAGGTCAAGGTCGATCCGCGTGGTGTGTGACCACGGGATGAAAGAACGGCAGACGGGAGGACAGGACTTGTAGTGTGCACATCGTTAGAGTAGCGGTGGGGGTTTTGTGTTTAACTAAATAGATAGAGAGTTAGCATAGGCGTTAGCAACTAGTGATAGATAATTTCTGTGGCTTTATGTTGTGTGTTTACTAGCGACTGTTACCTGCTTGTAGCGAGCCAACGGCAATAAAATGTACCATTTATTTTCCTCGCACTCGACTTGCAAGTTTCTTGTATGGTGTGGGAGAAGTATCCGATAGTGCCTGTCAGATGAGTTGTTGACAGGCAAGGATAATTGTGGTGTCAGAAGTGGTGCTTGGACGAAAGAGCCAAGCTAATACCCACAGCTAAGGATAATTGTGGTGTCAGAAGTGGTGCTTGGACGAAAGAGCCAAGCTAATACCCACAGCTAAGGAAACAGTTAGATCAAGAGAGAGAGAGAGAACTAAAACAAAGAGAAATAGATGAAATGGCTAGAGTCAAGGAAAAGCAAATACAAATTGAATCAGAGACACAGTTGAAGATGAAAGGTATGGATGTAGACTCACACGCAGAAATCTCTGCCACTAAATTAAGAAGTCAACAAGAGGAAAATAAGTTCAACAAATACAAAAATATTATCAAACCATATTGCAAAGAAGATTCCATATCAGCCTGGACAGAGAATGTAGAGTATCAATTTAAATATCACCAAGTTCCATTAGAGATGTGGGCTACGATTTATATGAAGAATCTGAGTGGAGAGCCCCTTAAAGTGATAGAATCTATACCAACTGAGCTCAGGTCCAACTATCAATACATCCATGATAGGATTATGCAGCACTTTTTACTTGATGCCCCTGGGTATCAGGTTCAGTTCTCAAATTTAAAACCTAAACCTAGTGAAACGTTTATTGATTATGTTTCAAATGTGCAGAGTGTACTAAACAGGTGGCTTAAAGCAGCTAACATAGGAAAAGACTTTGATAGATTAAAAAACTTAATAGCTATGGATAAGGTTATATCCACTATACCTTCTCCTTTTGCTAAATTTTTGCAGCAGTCAGACATTGAGAACATCGAGCAGTTTGAGAAAAAAGGCTCAGCATATTTTTCTTCTAACAGAGATATTTTTAAGACTTCAAATGACTCTGAAATAGTTTCCTTTGTGAAAGACCAACCAAAAAAACTATCAGAGTAACATAAAACCCTTTCAGAAACACGACAACAAAGATAGGAAAATGTCAAAATGTATTTACTGTCAACTTTTGCATGACAATTATTCTATGTGTGACAAATCGCCGAATTATCCGGCGCATCTTGAAAATGTTATCAAGAAGCAGCAAAATAAAAGATCGGCATACAGGCGTGCCATCAAATGTTTTTTTTTGTTCCAGCTATGGCCATTATTCTAATAAGTGCCTTGGCCGCCAACGTATGAAAGCTAACAATGCTATTTTGATTGATACTTCTTCTGATAGTGGTAGTGAGATAGAGTGTGAAGTTGAAAATGTATTACCTTTCAGGGAGTCTGTAGATGTATGTTGTGTGAACAATGTATTAAGCTTTGACAATTGTGAACGATGTCACCAATTTCATGCCGACGCAAAATTAGAATGTGGACATACAGTACCATACTCATCCGAGAGTGTGAATGCAGCATTAGCCTCCAGAGGCAATTTGGTGTTCCACAATGCAATGGTCAATGATAGACCATGCCAATGTTTGCTGGACAGCGGCAGCACCCTTATTGGTCTTCGGAAAGAACTAGTGAGTCCGGGTGATTATACAGGCGACACTGTCAAATGCCGAACCTTTTCGGGTAACGTTGAGATCTACCCTTTGGCAAAAGCCCGTATTAATACTCCTTTTCTTTCGGGTACCTTTACTTGTGCAATACTTGACAACCCTTGTACTGATTTGATTTTGGGGTGCTTACCCCAACTCAAACATTGTACTAGTGATGAAATAGTTGCATGGGAGAAATTGAATGCAGCTAATGCAACAACAAGAGCAGACAGTGTGAAACATCAAGACACACTACAAGATAAGAGACAACTGTTGCTTTCTCCAACTGGCACAGATGATACCAACAGACATAAATTTATAGAACAGCAGAAAGCTGATCCTAGTGTGTCTCCGTATTTAAAATTATTGAAAGAAAGATCCAAAGTGACCAAAAATGCGTCATGGTTTTTTAGACCTAACAATTGCTTTCTTACTAGGTATTGTACAACTGATAACCATGAGACGGCACATGTGTCACCGTTCGTTGATCACCTTGCATACGACAAAGCCAGGGCCAAAATTCAGGCTCATTTTTGTGGGCCAGGTTTTTCCAATCAGATAAAATTATTGTGTCGTAATGTATTTTCTGGTAATGTCTGTCAACACTACTACATAAGGGTAAACATCCCACAGCTAAAGTACTACCTTCTACACTGGCTTCTAGACCTTTGAGAGGGAGGGTCAAACTTACTAATACACAAACAAGGGTGATTGAACAATTGATCGTAAACCAGTTCAAGACATACTTTTGTTACTTCCAGACAAACGAAATGGCAAGGACCATTCAAGGTGGTACGTAAGATTTCAAATGGTGACTATGAAATATCGATAAACAGACACTTAAAGATATTCCATGTCAACAGGTTGAATCTTTACTGCTCACGACAAGAGACAAGAGTAGAGACAGACGAACACAGTGCATCCACACCTAGTGATCAGACGACAGACATACATAGCGCAACTACACTAGTTAGCGAGACTGGCAAATCCGACGAGGGGCATACATTTAGTGAACTTACAGAATACACATGAATATATCAGAATACTGATGACTGGACAATACACTTACTGAAACTGAGACATGCCTTTGACAGAGTGCGACTCTTCGGTCTCACTGTCAAACCAAGCAAAGTGGAAATAGGCCTCAAAGAAATTTAATTTTTTCGATCATGTCATCTCACATCTCTTGGTGTCATCTGACAAGGCCATGTCAACTTAAAACTGACAATCATTACAAAAGTTATGAATCTGACCATGCCTACCACATAGAAGCAGGTCAGAAGCCCTTTGCGATTAGTAAATTACTCAGAAATTACAATTATATTTTCCAATGTCTTAAAAGCTTCTGTAAATGAAATGTCAAAGATGCATTATTAATTTCTGCATTGTCAAAATTGAAATTCTTTTTATTAATATAATATCCCTCCGCTTGCCTAATCCTAGGCTCATTTATTATCCTAGGTCATATGCCAGCAGAATCTCCATCACTGCAGTACTAGGCCAATTTTATGATGGCATCTTCCATCCGATTTGCTACGTGAGCCGTAAGATCACACCTGCCGAGTCCAGATATTCCATATCAGAGTTGCAAGCCCTAAGCGTCACCTATGCGGTGAGAAAACTCCATCGATTTCTGGCGGGTGTGCACTTCATTGTCCAGACCGACAATTCTCCCATCACGGTCATCCAGAGTGGTGTGCATCGAAATGACCGGATATACAGGTGGTCTCTGATCCTTCAAAACTATACCTTTAGTATAGAACATATCAAGGGTAAGGACAACATTCTGGCTGATACCCTTAGTAGACCATCTGGGGTAGAAATACCTGAAATCCCACATATAAATGTAGAGTGATAGTTAGTACATGAATACATTATATTATTCTATGTAAAATAGGTTACATATACATCGACATTATGTGCTTAATCATGTACCAAGAACAGTGAACTATCATGTGTCCATAGACATCAAGTGAAGAACTGTGCTACAAAACGTAGATATCACCGTGTGAACTAGGACAGCTCATTACCAGCTAAGCTCCATTCCGGTGTATCATTTGTGTAAAGCGCAGAAAACAGTGTCAGAACAGTGCTTAATTACAGACACGAAAAGACTGAGCTACGACACCAGCGAACTCTACACGTGCACTACCGATAGAACACTAGTATGACTGTGCAATGTATTTCAGATGCCCAGGCAAAGTGTGTAGATATATTATGCCTATACAACCAATGTACAAACATGAAGGCAACTACTAACCTGAGGAAACTGAATACCATGTATATAAACTTATTGTGATATGTAATATAATATTTTAAGATAGTGATAAAGTAGATGTAGGTTAGGAAATATAATAGTTCTCATTTATTTTAATAGTGCAGTTAGTACAGTAATTAACCCATTTACTTAGCTTAAAATTAAATTAGAATATTAATTTAGACATAAAAGTAGTTAATTACAAGCTAATATAAAAGTTTGATAGAAATAGTACCATTTAGGTTGTTATATTTCACTTAGCTTCATTTCACTGCAGTTCATTCCATCTTAATGAAACCATACCATCTATCAAACATTACCATTTATTATTATCATCATTTTACAACATAATAAGATAAAAAGATTAGATAAATGAACATACATCATTTACACCATTTAGATTAAGAATATCACTCATATAATTCCTTTGTGCATTTAAAAACATTAGGTAGTATAGTGTTAGAAAAGCACATAATTGGTGTTCATATTATCCATGTAATTAAGGTACATAACCCAAATCACATCAATTACATTTAAATAATTCGATAGTTAGATTACATCCCTTAGATTAGATAAACATAAGAATTAATATAAGTATATCATACAATTAACATGACAAAATTTAGTTAACACATTAAATACTTATTGATAGAATTAGTATTAGTATGTTAGAATGTAGAGTTTTATGTTAGTGTAATATGGTGGATGATGAGACCGGGGGGACAAACCATCAGCCCTTTCTCGTCCATGTAAATATGTTGTAAATACATGACTCGTGCAGCGACTTTCGCAGAGTCATTGGGCTCAACTATCTCAAACTGAGCCAAACCTGTACAGTCTCACTCCAAGGTTTTTAAATAATCGGAAGGATTAGTGTGGGAGGATAAAAGATGTGTGACAGAATTAAGGGTGAAAGAAGTGTGACAGAAGTGTGAAAGTGAGAGCGAATGGAAAATAGACGGGAGAGAGTGAGATCGGTCAGCGGATTCTTCTGCTGCCTGGCGCGACTTTTGATGTTTGGCTGTGTTAATGTTGGTTTTCGTTAGTGAGAATGTGTTAGTGTGAATCTGTGTCTGTAAGATAGTTTAGAACTTAGATTAGTGTATTTTGGGTTTCATAACAAGGGAATGTAGTCACGAATTAGTGTTATGCACCTGTTTGTGGCCACATTTAACCAAATTATGACACTTAAAAAACTAACATACATACACATAGGAGATAGAAACATAGGGTAGAAGTTAGATTAGGAGATTAATTACATCCAAACACACAAACAACCAGAAAAACAAACATATAAATTACATACACTTTGTGTAGATCAAAGGGAGATAACTTCGGGTCAGGGGACAGAATAGACAACGAAAAACTAACTTAACAGTGAAATAGGACTTTACACGCGGAAGCGAAGTAGGTAAAGCCTGTCGCACACACTCTTGTATAATGGTTGTTAAATATTATATGGGGGACATGAAGCAATTCATGTGTTGACCCTAAGAAAGTCAACTTTGTATGGGTAGTAGGTTAATTTACTATGTGAGGGCAGGTCTTATAAGACAACGGTCCGGTTCAGACATAACTCTAATAAATATAATATAGCATGTGAGAAGAGGGCTCACGCCAACCAGTCAAGTTTGTGGCGATTGCCAGTAGCCAAGTAAAGTTTTGCTACACTGTGACAATAGTCAGTAGAAGTCTATTAGAGTGCCCAAAGCCAGGTTATCTATAGTCTTTGACAAAAAAATTAAAGACATTAATTTTTTTTTAGAAACCTCTTGCGTCACAACCAATGAGTGAAAGTTGATGACGCAACACAGGAGGGGTGGGTGTGTGTCAAAGACTCGACCGCATCCCCTCCGCCAGGAAGAGCAGTCATTCTTGAAGAGGCCAGGAGGTGATACGATGCCCGAGGTAAGGGCAGGGGAGATGAGGTAATGGGAGATGGTTAACCATTCCCTCATGAGACACGCAGGCGTTGTTCAGAGAGTTAGCACTCTAATCACGATAGCATCACGCCTCGTGGTAGCCACGGAGAAGTGGAGTATCCACTCAACATACCACGTCTGCGATCAGCGTGCCATGTGAGGCAACACGCACCAAGGTCAAGGTCGATCCGCGTGGTGTGTGACCACGGGATGAAAGAACGGCAGACGGGAGGACAGGACTTGTAGTGTGCACATCGTTAGAGTAGCGATGGGGGTTTTGTGTTTAACTAAATAGATAGAGAGTTAGCATAGGCGTTAGCAACTAGTGATAGATAATTTCTGTGGCTTTATGTTGTGTGTTTACTAGCGACTGTTACCTGCTTGTAGCGAGCCAACGGCAATAAAATGTACCATTTATTTTCCTCGCACACGACTTGCAAGTTTCTTGTATGGTGTGGGAGAAGTATCCGATAGTGCCTGTCAGATGAGTTGTTGACAGTGGGTTTGTAGAAGGAAAGGGTACAGTAAATGCTGTGTATATGCTGCGAACAGTTATTGAACGTGCTACAGAAGTAAACAAGGATATACATCTTTGCTTTATTGACTACACAAAGGCTTTTGATAGAGTTAGACATGTCAACATGGTGGATATGCTTGCAGATCTACAAATTTATGGGAAAGACATTAGACTTATAAAAAACATATATTAGAAACAACAAGCTGCCATAAGGAGTGATAATGAAGTGGGACAATATCAGCCTATTAATGATTGATTGATTGATTTAGGAATCGACATCACAGCATTCGGGGCATTCCCATAAGCGCTCGTCCCCATCCTCAGCAGCCAGCGAAGTGTTCCAACACTAATAGTACCAGTAGCAATCTGATTATATGTCCGTCTCGTCTTTCCTCTGAGCGTTGAGCGTCGGCCAGATCCCCTCGTCACACCTCGCTGTCTCATTCTTGCCAGACCATGGTAATCCATTTGCTCCTCCGAGGTGTGCACGTGCTCACACAAGGCCGCAACCACGTCTGCCTTGTCATGTATCAATACTCCACCAAGTTCTGCGGAGCCAGCCAATCTGTCCGCCTGTTCATTTCCCAGCACACTGGCATGCCCCGGAAAAAAGATCCAGGCGATGCTTGTCACCCGTGACCTCCGAAGCGAAGCAAGCCACTCCGCACGAAGCCTGCCCGTCCTCACCCTCGTCAGCATGCTTTCTGAGTCAGTTACAATCACGATGTGTGTGTGTGTGTGTGTGTGTGTGTGTGTGTGTGTCGTATTCTCCATCCAGCGGAGAGCCGCAGTGACCGCCTCCACCTCCATTCTTAAGCTGGATGTTGTGGTATCATATGCCAGGCTCTCCTGCCCCAAACGTCGACCATTGGCTATGGCTATGAACCCCCAGCCACTTTTCTCACCTCTTGACACCGAACCATCTGTGTAGATAATCAGATCACCCGAGTGAGCATTGTCCTGAATTAGTTGCGGGATTTCCACTTCCGTGGCCTCTGCTGGCCACTCCCTGCACTCCCGGCTTATTGTGATTATAACTCTGCACAATTCTGACTGCTCCGCTGGCACTCAGACCCACTCCTCTCCTCGCCTAATGTTCTCCAAGGGGCACACCTGTCTGATCGTATCCTCCGCCTGAGCCATCCATGATTTCCCTCTTATCAGTCGCTGACCCTTAATTGCGTCCAGCGCCTCATGCAGTGGGTGGTCTGTGTATGCAGCTACTCTGAGGTATGCCTTCGCCTGCATCACCTTGAGCCTACCAGCAACACTCGGCAGACCAAGGATGTAACGCATACACACTACTGGGGTGTCTCTAGTGCATCCCAGAATGACCCTCTTAGCTTCGTTCTGTATGCGCTCTAACTTCACCAGCTGACTCTCTGAGACAGTGAGCAGACCTAATCCATAATCAATTACTGAGAGGATCAAGTGCTGGTATAGTGTGAAAAGCATTCTCTGCTCTGTGTCCATTGCAGCCATAGTTTTAAGTGCACTGAGTCTCTTTTGAGATCTTGTCACAACCGTCTCCACATGGTCCTTGAATGTGATCCTAAGATACTTCAGTTTGTTCTCTCTGCTGACATTTCTACCATCTATCGCGAGGCATGGGACATCCGCTCTCACAATCCTGTTGTCCAGAGAGCACCACAAAACAACCGCCTTTTCCGGGTGGATGACAGCACTCATTTCAGTGCACTAGTCAATCACTTTGTCTACTGTCGCCTGTAGCTCCTGGGCTGTTTTCTCCCTATCTCTCCCCTGCCTATATGCAAGAATATCATCTGCAAATGTTAGTATTCTTCCAACCCCTGGTGCTTCTAGGTTTGCAATCTTGCTCGCATACACATTAAAGAGCACCGGTGAGACTGCAGATCCCTGTGGCAGTCCCGGGGTTAAAATATGTGGCTTTGAGGTCCATGCACCCAGACGGAGTGCAAGCCGAAGAGAGTGCAGGACGGCTGCTATCCAGTTCACCAACCAGGGATTGACCCCCTTCTCCATCAGTGCAGTCATCAAAATATCATATCGAACTCTATTGTACGCATCCTCGAGATCAAGCGCTGCCGCCATCGTTTCTTGTCTACTCTGGAACCCCTCATAAACGTCAAAGGCAAAAGTGGCTGCATTTGACCAGGTATCTTTTCCTGGCCTGTAGCTCCCCAGGCCTCTTGGAAGAAGCTTCCCGCTGTCCAAAAACTCTTGCAGCTTGACAGCGACTATCTTCTCTAGAACCTTCCCAAATGTATTTTGAAGGGTGATGATTCTAAAGCCTCTAAGCTTTGACTGATCCTTGAATGGTTTTGGGAGAGGGATGAGATAGCTGTGCACCCAATCCTGCGGTACTAATGCTGTCCTAATGCTCTGGTTAAAGCAGTCGGTCATCTCCTCCAGGTCTGCATCGCTCAAACCCTTCATGTGCCCATACCTGACCCCATCGGGCCCTGGTGCCGTGTCTTTTGCATTTTTCAAAATGTGTTTAACATCTTCCACCCGTATGATGTCTTCATACTGCATATTCTTCGTGGTGCCAGATAACTCCTCTCTAACTGCATCCCTGGTGTCCTCATCATTATGATTGGTCTGCTCTAATAATCTCTGGAGAAATGCCTCCCTTTTCTCTTTGTCTGTTGTCACGCGCACACCATCATCTCTATAAATTGTTCCCACTGTCATAGGCCGATCTTTTCTCTGCATTTGCCTGTTCAGTTTCCAGAATTTTCGCAGTGTTTTATCACCTTAAAACTCCTTCATGAAACATTCCCACTTTGCCTTTTTGGCCTCTGCAGCACAGCGCTTGAAAACCTCCATCTTGTCTTTCTTGACATTTTCCACTGTGTCCACTTCCTCTCGTGAGCTTCGAAGTGTCTGTCGCACTTTCTTTAGCTGCTTCACTGCAGCTCTCTTTGCTTTCCAAGCATGGTCTACTTCTGGGGTCCACCATGGGGGCTGCAAAAAGGGAGTTTTTACAGTCCTGTTGCATGCCCCTTGCCTGAGGCGTCCAAGAAGGCAATCGGTCCTCTCATACCGGAATTAGCCTATTAAGAGAGGTGTTAGGCAGGGATGTGTAATGTCTCCAGATCTTTTTTCCCTGTACAGTGAAAATATTTTCAGAAATGTAGAAGATATAAATGGAATCAGCATTGGAGGACGAAACATCAATAACATTAGATATGCAGATGATACAGTATTGATTGCAGACAATGCGCAGGATCTGCAACAATTAGTAGATGCGGTTGTTGTACACAGTGAGCAACTGGGGTTAGAATTAAATTGTAAAAAGACACAGGTTATGGTCGTCACTAGGAAGAACGAAGTACCACAATGTAATATACAAGTAAATGGGAATATTCTTCAACAAGTGAATCGGTACAATTATCTCGGAATAGTCATAACATCTGATGGGCGATGCCTTGAAGAGATTAGAACAAGATTCGCCATGGCGAAAGTAGCCTTTAGCAAGATGAAAAACATTTTGACCAATAAAAAGATGTCAATTGAAACGAGAAAAAAGAGTTGAGAGGATACATAGAGCCTTTTGTTCTTTTGTATGGATGTGAAACTTGGACAATGAGCAGTCAAGCTGAAAAACATCTGATGGCTGCAGAAATGTCTTTTCTGAGGAAAATTCAAAGAATACCATGGACAGATAGAATAACCAATGACCAAGTACTACAGGAGACAAATGAAAATCGTAAATTGATTAAAGAAATTAGACGCAGACAGTCAAACATTTTTGGACATGTTATGAGAAGAAATGGATTGGAGAACTTGGTGACAAAAGGGAACAGACCAAGAGGAAGACTGAGAAGTAAATACCTGGATGGCTTGGCCACATGGCATGGATGAGACAGGAACACTGAGCTGATCCACGACTCTGGTGATCGAGTAAAATGGCGAGTCATGATCGCCACGCTTTCCGGCATGGCACAATATATATATATATATATATATATATATATATAAAAACTGTCATTTACTGCCAATATAGTACCTTGCAGTGTATGGCAGAGGGGTCTTTGAGCCTGAGGAATAAAGGCCGCCTGGCTAGTGCAGTCGCCGCGAACTGTGCAGGTTAGGATTTTCTTTTTGCCCCCGACAGAAAAAAATCCCGCACCTTACCGGGGATCGAACACGGGTCTCCCGAATGAGAGTCCGGAGTTCTATCCACTCGGCCAGCCGCTCCTCATATATATATATATATATATATATATATATATATATATATATATATATATATATATATATATATATATATATATATATATATATATATATACATATGTGTGTGTGTGTGTGTGTGTGTCTATCTGTATGTGTATATGTGTATTTTCATGTGTGCTTTGGCGCGCGTGCATGTATGCCTGTTCTGCTTTCAGTGTGTCTAGCAATGTGGAAGTCACGGACTATGTCTAAGAATATTGTTTGCCATGAGGCAAAGCTACTGAAAAGATCATTAACATTTTAAACTAATGTTTAAGGAGGTCCACTCCATCGGGTAAACAGACACCTTGTCCAGTCCGCCACCGCCTACTAGAAAAGGCAACATAAGCACACATTTATAACATATTGGCAGACAGCTTCTATTCACGAGTTCAACAAGTTGTCCCCGTCACGTGGTTGCACATGTTCAAGTTGAACATCAATAGGATTGCCTTGTGTAAACAGACAAGCTCGACTTTGTGAGGCTTCGGGGAGAGTAAATGAAGGCAACATCGCGAAGGCCAAGAGAATTTCTAGTTTTGAAAGAATGTTAACAATTTGGCGGCACGGGAAAATTATATAAGGCATAGAAAGGGGAGAAATACTGGGGGAAAAAAGACGCAAGGAATGTGAGCAAAAAATACCTTGGAAATACAAATGATTAAATCCGATGGAAACAAATGTCAAGACGAGATGGTAAGAGACAGAAGAGATGAAGGGCTAAGAGGAAAGTGGCTAAATAAAGGGGTTTGTGGGAGAAAGGGGGGGGGGGGGAGGACATGGAAGAATATAGATACACACTGATAGGGCTCAAAATGAAACATACATTAGCGGGTGTTTGGTGACATTCTTAGAGTCGACTTTTCGACTTAGAAACAATGGAAAGAAGTGTAAATCACATAATAAAGTTTACTGCATTAACATCGAACAGAGAACAAATAAGACAGTAGAAAATTTAATAGCGACAAACTAGACATGATAAAATTTGATAGGAGGACAAACTAGACATTAGAAAAATTGATCGGAGTAGAAACTAGACAAGCAAAAAATTGACCGGAGAACAAAATAGACAGCAGAAACGTTCATCACAGATCAAATTACAAAGTAAAAACGTTAATAACAGTACAAACTAGACAGTAGTAACATTGATGACAGAACAATCTAGACTGTAGAAACGTTGATCACAGAACAATCTAGACTGTGGAAACGTTGATCACAGCACAAATTTGTACAGTAGAAACGTTGATCACAGCACAAATTTGTACAGTAGAAACGTTGATCACAGTACAAACTAGACAGCAGAAATGTTGAAAACTGTAAAAATTAGACAATAGAAACGTTGATTGGCTTCTACTACGGTACAGAGATGTGTGTAAACCGGACATGATTGATACAGGCTTTGATATTGCCCCTTAGGAGCAAGTCGTCGCTGATCGTGGTGCATGGAGGGCAAATATCAGAAATGAAATAAAGACAAACGAGAAAATGATTGCAGATAGGTCACACACCGAACGTGCGAGACGTCAGATTGTGCTTGATGGTGGAAATGACCAATTGTTTACATGCATCCACTGTGGACGAACATTTACAGCGCGAATTTGTCTGATCAGTCACATTCGCTAACGCTATGGGTTGTAGTTAACTGAACGATCAATGAAAAATCTAGACTTGTCAAACGGATCACGAAAATTAGACTGT